>JANHMN010000011.1:1422799-1485385 GCA_030674055.1 Rhabdomys pumilio
GCTCCAGCCTCATCCTTGCTGTCCACAGAGCAGACACACGCCATCAGTCATGAGCTCCAGGTCCCTTTTCCTACCTTGACCTTCACAGGACTCTCAGGTCTCGTGGGACACTCCAGAAAGACATGCAGGTGCCTCTTTTGAAGAGGTGACAGGACCAGTTGGGAACAGTCCCCACAGGAGAAGGAGCCTCTGTTGTGAGAAGGCACATAGGAAAATAAGCAACCAGGGAGATATGTGTCAGAAGAGTTCTACAACAAAGGGATTTCTCTAACCATTCAGTGAGAGAAATTTTGCTGTCAGAATTAGATTGTTGGAACCAGTCAAAGCAGCCAGGAAGTGGGGCTCTTCTGATGGCTTAGCCTTTGGAAGCTGCTGAGGGGGCCTTGGGTACACAAAGAGGCATTATTCATGAGGAATATGGGGGAAGGTAGCCTTCCAGGAAGTGAAGGCCAGATCTTTAAAGAGGTCAGGGGAGTGAATTTCCCACCCTGCTGGCAGGTCAAGCTTGCTCATCAGCCCCGTGTCCTCACTCCCACATCGCTGTCACGCACACCCATATTCCTTTGCCTCTTTGACATAGTCCAGAAATAACTTGTGTACTCACAAGGCCAATAACCCTAGGCCATCAGGAAGATATTTGCTCTTTGCTTCTTTTAAAAAACTTATTTTTATGTATATGGATGTTTTGCCTGTATGTATTCTGTCCGTCATGTACACTCCTGGTGCTTGAAGAAACCAGAAAAGGGTATTGGATCCCTTGAACCTAAAGTCATAGACAACTGTGAGCTGCCGTGTGGGTTCTTTGGAAGAGCAGCCAGTGTTCTTAACTGCTGAGCCGTCTCTTCAGTCCTTGTTCTTTGATTCTAAGAAGCAAACAAATAATGATGACACATTTGGTCTGTCATATGACAAAGTCCACTGAGAGGCAGAGAGTCACTCCAGAGAAACAATGGTACTAACACTGCTGGAGAGTTTTAGGACAACTTGACACAAACTTGAGTCATTTGGAAGTTTAGAGCCTCAGTCGAGGAAAAATGCCTCCTAAGATCCAGCTGTAGGCAGTAAGGCACTTTCTTAATTAGTAATTGATGAGAAAGGGCCAAGTCCACTGATAACAGTACCATCCCTGGGCTGGTGGTTCTGGGTTTTATAAGGCAAGCTGAGCAAACCGTGGGGGATAAGCCAGTAAGCAGCACCCATCCATGGCTACTGTATCAGTTCTTGCCTCCACATTTTTGTCCTGCCTGAAGTTCCTATCCTGACTTCCTCCAATGATGGAGTATAATGTATAAGCCAAATAAACCCTTTCTTCCCCAACTTGTTTTTGATCACTGTGTCTCATTACAGCAACAAAGAAGCTATAACTAAGATATTTAGCCTTGACCTTATCCCAGAGGGGTAAGATAGGTGGGCAGAAAGGGGTGTCTACTGAAAGCTGCTCAGTGCGCACTGGGAAATCTGCAGGACTCCTAGAACATACCATGCAGTTGCTCTATCCCCTGGGAAAGTCTGGGAAAGTCCTGGGACATGCCATGCAGTTTGTCTTACCTTTTCACATTTTTTTCCCTTATAATAATAATGAAGGCACTAAGGACAAATCTCAGTTCTACATTTTTAAGGCCAGGTAGAGCTACAACGATTGGGTTCTCCATTAGGAAAACCCACAGAGCAGCACCACAGCCTCTACGTTGCAGCTCAGCAGAGTGGGTTCCCTTATGTGCTTGGCAGAAGATTGTAGGACCCTGGGGCTGGGTTACTACTGTGTCCTTTGGGCCTCAGGGGTTTCAGTCATCCTTACCCATCTTCTGGCTTCTGTTCCAATTTCCCATTGCCACACCGGTCACACACAGGCCATGAGAAAGCAGTGCTTTCATCTACATCAACCACAGTTCCTAAGCAGTAAGAAGAAAGACCAGACTCATCACTGACAAGCCAGCATCGTCACCTCTGAAACTGGCTATCTTTGCACTAACTCTTTCATAGAAAGAGATAAGTAGATATAGTGTTGGTTAATTCCTTTTATTAAATATGATTTTCTGGTTTTCTTGGTTATTGTGATTAAGAATTTATAGTTGGGTATGCTGGCTCACAGCTTTAATCCCAGCACTTGGGAGGCAGAGACAGGCAGATCTCTGAGTTTTTGAGTTCAAAGCCATCCTGGTCTACAGGGTGAGTTCCAGGATAGCCAGGGCTACACAGAGAAACCTTGTCTCAAAAATGAAAACAAACAAACAAGCACATGTAGCTATAGGGCTGGGGAGATGACTTGGAGGGTAAAAGTGCTCATTGTGCAAACACAAGAACATGAGAGCAAATCTCCAGCACTCATAAAGAAGGCAAGCGTGGATGCGCTTGACCTGCGAAGACAGACAGGAGAGTCACTGTGCTTCTTGGCTTCAGGTCAGTAAGCCCTTGTCTCAAGTGAGTAAGACGAATAATAGAAGAGGACACTCTATGTCCTCCTGTAGCCTTTGTGCATGAACAACGGAGCATATATCACTACCCCTCCAAAAAGTCTCTCATATACTGTATGGAAGCATCACCTGCCAATAAAAAGCCTGTGGACAATGAGTTGAGCCAGGATTAGAAGGTGAAACATCTGGAAGAGTGACTGGAATTCTGGGCTAGAGTAAGGCGAATGTGCAATTGTGTATTGGGGGCGGGGCAGAGATAGGGAATTTGCCTGAATTCTGAGCAAGACAGTCGCATGAACCTGAGGAGAGGTGATTAACTATGTGGTAGAATCAAATCGAATCGAATCAAATAGAACAAAATAGATGGGTAATTAAGTTATGAGCTAGTTTGAGAACAAGCCAAAAAGCTTTTAGCTTAGGTATTCTTCATGAAATATTTAGTCTGAGAGTCATTATTTCGGGGTACTTGGGCACAGGTAGAAAATTGCCCACAGTCACATACATAGACACACACAAACACCATACAATTTTTGACAAAACATTTATGATCCATTCAATCAATAAACATGCATGTGTGAAAGTCTGGGATAAGCTATATAAGACGAAACTGGTACAGTCTCTCCTCTCACATCATCAGTTCAGCCGGGGAAGCAGGCGAGACAGATGAACACTGCGTACGAGCATCAGAGGATACACTGCAGTTACAACAGCCTCTGCAGAGCACAGCACAGAAGCTGGCCTTGAACTCAGAAATCCACCTGCCTCTGCTTCCCAAGTGCTGGGATTAAAAGCGTGCGCCACCAGGTCAGCTGTAGGGCTGGAGGGTCTGTGCTGGGGCGTCCCTCCCGGCAGGTAGAGCCAGTCTGTGTTACTCTGGAGGGTCTGTGCTGGGGCGTCCCTCCCGGCAGGTAGAGCCAGTCTGTGTTACTCTGTCTTCTTGTGTAGAGGGTCTGCACTACCCTGCGCCATGCTACGTTTACACACGGGGCTTATCCACGCTCAGGCCTCCAGGACAGCTTCAGAGCTGCCCAGGAAACAGAGGGAACCCACTGTGAATGCTACTAGAGAATGTTGAGATAGAAGGAAAATCTCAGAAATGTGTGTCTGTAGAAAGAATATCATCAGTGAAAGCCTAAATTGACAAATAAGCTACTGTTGATTTAATAGTTATTTTTAAATGACAATAACAGCATGTATTCAATACCTACACCTTATGAGCAGAAAAAGAAACAGTAGTGAAATAACTGGGGTGTGCTCACAGGCAAACAGCAGTGATGCAACTGGGAGTGCTCACAAGCAAAGTAAACAGCAGCGATGTACCTGAGTGTGCTCACAAGCCTGCTGTCCAGGACCGTCTCGCCATAGGCCCGACTAGCTAACGTGGATCAGGTTGCTCTATATCAGGCCGATTTTAATGTCTGCCTCTCAAGTGCACGCTATAAGAATGGACCACCATGCTTGGCTACTAATATTCCTACAGGAAAAGGGCTGCGGTGCCACCTGAGAGCTGACCCGGGTTTTGTTAAGTATATACCAGAAACTCTAGGACGGCCACCCACTAGTTCACTTCTAAAAGACTTTACTTTATTTTAATGTTTATGATGAATTTCACTATGCAGCTTAATTCGACATGCAGTACCATGTTCACGTATGATTTTAAGTCTTAAATCAAAACACTGGAAGAAAACAGAATGCACTGAATGGTCAATGCAAATGGAACAAAACAAAACGAACAAGGCTCCCCTAAAATAGAGTAGAAAAATAAATAAAAGGGATCCAAAAGCAATACATTTAAAAAGCTGTTAGTCAACTCTAATAGTCATTCTTGTTAATATGAATGATCTTACTATACAAATCAAAAGAAAACATTATCAGCGTAGATGAAAGAAACTTCCACTATTTATAAAAGCACAGGTGGATTAATCATAGAGTGGAAGAACAAAGCAGCCACAACGCTAAAACTAGGAGAGAATGCTGGCACAATCTTAATTTGAGACAGGGCAAACCTCAGAGTACTGAAAATGATAGGAATTAGAAATGATTATTAAGTAAAAACAAGAAGGTCAATTCATGAATGTGTATGTATCCAACAGTGCATCGAAACACATGAAGAGCCAGGAGTGTGCCTTAATCCCAGCACTTGGGAAGCAGACACAGGCAGCTCTCAAGGCTACAATAGTCTACATAGAGAGTTCTAGGTCAATACGACCAAAAACAAAACAAAATTTAAGAAAACACATGAAACAAAGAGATGGAACTTGTATGAAGATTAAATTCACGAGTATAACCCCAAACCGACACTTCTGCCTATTGACTGTGAGTGACAGATACAGCAGAAGAAAGAGGGGTGCTGCATGTAACCATGTACTGACAGCTCCATTGATCAACAGGACTGAACTGACATCTGATATTTTTATGCAATAGCAGGAAAATGCATTCTTACGGTTAGAGAGAAAATCCACATTAAAAGACCATGTCCTGGCTCATAGAACACACTGAATCGTCTGAAACCAGAAGTCAGGCCAAGGAGACACCTTAGTGTGGGTGAGTGCGCGGGTCTGATGGACTGACTTCTGGTTACCTCAGTGTGGGTAAGTGCGCGGGTCTGATGGACTGACTTCTGGTGAGGGTGGAAGAAGAGAACTGATCTCCACATGTGTACACCCTACGTACACATGCACACACCATGATGAAGATGTACACATGCATACACACTAAGGATGATGATGAAAATTAAAAAAAGTAAGTTTACAGCTGAGGATGCTGGCTTGGAAGCAGAAGGCTGAGCTAGTAGGATTTCAAATTCAAGGCTAGCCTGAATTACACAGTGAGTTGCAGGATGGCTTAGGTCACAGGAGGAAACTTTATTCAAAACAGTAGCACCTAATGGCTGGAGAGAGAAGTCTGGTTATGAGTACTTGATCATCTTGCAAAGGACCTAGGTTTGGTTCTCAGCAACCGTCAGGTGGCTCACAACTGCTACAACTCCAGTTCCAGGACACCTAACACCCTCTTCTGGTCTTTACAGGCCCAGGCATGCATGTGGGACACAGAGAACGTGTAGGCACTCACACAGACACACTAAAGACAATGTCTGACAGACAGAACAAAACTAAGTAGGCATGGAGGTGTATGCCTGCAACCACACCCACACCCAGGGATTAGGACTTCAAGGGCTACAAGACATTGTCTCAAATAATCAACAATGGCAAACAGTCCAGAGCAGGCAAACTCAGAGAAGCAGAAAGCACACAGACGACTTGTTAAAGGTGTGGGAGGAAGCATGTGCTAGTGTCTGGTTTGCTGGTTTTGCTCCAAGGTTATAGTGATGCTTGTACAATTTTGTGAGCATATTAAAACACTTTGAATAAGTGAACCACAAAGCATGTAAAGGTTTTAATAAAGCTCATGAGGGCTGAGATGTAGCTCAGTGGGACAGCACATGATAAATATTAGCAAGACCATCTCCAGAATGTTACAAAACTAAAATCCACAAAACATAGACCCGGTCTCTGAAATCCTTCTTTATGGACACTGGAAATGACAGCTAAGAAAGTATCCTATGAGTGTGCTGGCAGAGGGGCAGCTTGTCCCTGAGGGCTGCCTGTCCCTGTATGAACCGCCAGCTCCCAGACAGACGCCCTGCCTATAGTACTTCACTCCCTTCCAGGCTTCCTGTGGTGTGTGGAGGAAGGGAAGACAGTAGCTCAAGTATACGGCAGAACTGCTTCAGTGCACATGTATGACTTTTATTATGAAATAATTTTCATTGAGTTAAAGAAGAAAGTACTGACACTATTTTCATCTCTGGATTCATACATCCAACCAGCTGCTGACACACCTCTTCCTCATGCTTCAAAAACACCCAAATCAACTATTCTATAAGCTTATTAAAATATAATTGAGTGATCTGGAGGGATGGCTCCATGGTACTGAGTGTGTGCTGTTCTTGGAGAGGCCCTGAGTTCGGATCCCAGCATCCATGCTGGGCAGCTCAGAACTGTCTTCAAGTCCAGCTTCAGGGGGAGCCGACATCTGCACTCATGTGCACATATTTAACAGTCACATACAAATACACATAATTAAAAATAAATACTCAAAATACAACTATAGCTACCCCTAAACAAAACAACCACCCAAATGAGGGAGTCAGTGGGAGTGAAGGAGAAAGACAAGGCACTAAGTGGTGAATGTGATTAGACGCTTTATGTATGTGTATGGCATCGTCATAATGAAATCCATTATCATGCATAATCAATATGCGCCACACGACAATGGGAAGCACAACAAGCAAATAGCCAAAGTTTCAAGCAAAACACAGGCCTGCCCTCAAAGCTGCCTCATATTCTATGTTCGATTAAGGGAGTCCTGCTATGGGTGCCTCCTGGCCTGAGATAGAAGCTTGCAGGTAGCTGCACCTGTTCTCTATGTGTGCTCCTCTTGACCTGACATATTGCCCAACCCATCTGTGTTCCTCCTAAGGACACCCGCTCCTCCATTTACCCAGTATTTAGTTCTCTGGTACAGCATTATTGCCTCTTGGCCCCTTTCTACCTTCAGGATGGAATCTAGACTATACCCCTAAGTCTTCAAAGCTAGTTTCTCCAACCACTCCCTATGTTAAAACCACAGGGTGCTCTCTGTGTGTAGATGGTTATCTTGTGACTCTCTTGACAGTTGGCTATCTCTCCGGCTTCCTCTTGGTACCTCCCCCTCTCCAAGCCTACCCACCCCTCTCCATTGGCTTGTCAGCTCTCTCCTGCTGGTTGCTTTTATAGGTCTTGTTCCTGGTCCCAATCATGGATGAACCTTTCAGATCTTGATTTAAGAATTCAGGGTTTTAAAAATATGTATTTCTGGTGTGTGTCACACATACACACAAGCATGCTCTTGTACACATGCGCAGGACAGAGAACAACCTGTAGGAATTGGCTCTCTTTTTATACTGTGTCCATGATGGACACTGAACTTAGGCCGTTGAATCTGGGGGCAAACACCTTCACTTGCTGAGCCATCGCAGATGCCCAAGGATCCAGACTTTATGGAGCCTTCCTAGATCTTACTCTGCCTCATTTGAGACACTGGAGTCCTGTTTGATTGTGCATGTACCTGATTTAAATGTTCTTATATAGACTCCAAGTCTACAATAAAAGACCCTCTTATTCTGTTCCTCTACATCCAACATCTGGAACACAGACAATAAAACTTACTTAGCAGTATATTTAAAATAACATGGCACGTAAGACATTAGAAATTCTGCTTCTAATCAGAGGGCCACCTACCTTGCACACTGCAAATGGAGTTGACAGGTGTGAGTGAGCTCAGTTCATCTAGTGTCACTGGGCCAGGCAAGTCACAGGAAGCAGAAGGTACACACAAAAGAGATTCCTGGGGTAGGAGGACTGTCCGTTCAATACAAACAATCTGACCTGCCATGGAGACACTTCACATTGTTTAAGCAGTTAAAGGAAGCATGGATGTTCCAGCCAGCCTCTTTCACAAACAAGTTCTGTAGGAAGAAAGGTGTAGATAGGGGCTGGTCTATTGCTAATGTCAGACATGTCCAGTACAGAGTCTACATGGAAATACATCTTACAGACCCCAGTAAACTAAGCTGAAAAAGAACCAAGGTCCTACATTCAGATAAAATTGAAAAGTGAATTTTATGGTACTCAAGGTAGTACCTAAATAAAATGAAAAAAAGAAATTTAAGTATTTGATCCCAAGAAAAGGTACAGGAAAAGGTACAGACTGATCTAAAGCCTGCTGTATTATCATCAGCATTATTTACTTTGTTTTGAAACAGGGTCTCACTGTGACGCAGGCTGCTTTGTAACTTATGATATTCCTGCCTCAGCACCCATGTTTCGGGTTATAGGCCTTTGTTACAGGGCAAACATATACCATGTTCTCTAGCTTTTGTTTTTTTAAAAAGGGACATGTAGGCCATGGCTGTTGGTGATCTCCAGGTAAGCAAAGGTGCTGTTAATAGTCATGGAGTGGCCAATAATGTCTCTCCATGCTTACCACAACTTAGGATGCTGGGTCCTATCAGGTGGCCTTGGCAAGAAGCAATGAGAGCCCATGGCTGATAAGACGGCTTCTCCATCCCAGGTCTAGACTTGAGCTGGGCTTTGTGAAAGAGGATGGAGTCTCAGTGCAGGCACTAAGCAGTCACTCTACCCACGCAATCAAGACATACCGTTGTCTCGAAGAGCATCCCTGAAGAGTAAGTTACGAGACATCGGCAAGGCAAGTTCTTCTACAACCTCTGGGCTCAGCACACATGAGGGAGCTACATACACTGGCAGGGTCTTGGGAAGAGAGTGGCCCCGTCCATCCTGTGTTTGTAGGGTGATGTCTGTCACCAGCAGCCAGATTTCCTTGTGTGCCAAAAGATTCTTTAGCTACAATTCAAAAGTGAAAGACAAACAGACAAACAAAACATTAACTGTGTAGCCAAAACCTTTTAAAAGCAATCTCAGTAGTTATTTATACTCATAATTTAATATATTATCTCAAAAATACTTTAAAATATATAATAAAGTTTACATATCAAGATTATCAGATTAGTATCCACTAGCACAGTCACACCCACTCTGTGCCTGTTACAGTCCTCTAACGGGACAGAGGGCAGCTTTCCTCCCTCCCAGGCCTACGTCTGTAGGTGCAGTGCTATCTGCTGCCCAGGGCATAGATGCTCTCTGGATCCCTACCTGTTTCCTGAGGGTTAGGAACAAACCTTGTGTGCTCTTACAGACAACTTTGATATAAAACAGGTATAACAACTCTGGTGCATATGTTTCATTTTTATCAGTTTTGCAATTTTTTTTTTTTTTTGGTCATTTTCAGGAGTTGTGATACTTTTAGAAGTTCTAGTAAACTGGCATCCTGCCTCTTCCAGTGTGTCAGAACTTACATACGGAGATGCAAATGCAAGTCAAGTGCAATGTGTAGGCCCAGGACCTAAGCTGGTTTAGAGTTCAGTTGATGTGTCTGAAGTGGATGGTATGCTTAGGAGATGTGGGTGAAGGTGAAGAGGGGTCCTATATCATTAGGGAGCAGACTACATAAAGTAAATATTACTGAGGAAAATATAAACAGAGCCAGCCTTCTCCCTGTTGGTAAGGGAAGATTGGCCTATGGAACCAAGCATCATTCTGAACTCCTGATCTTCCTGCTTTTATCTTCAAGCCACACACACACACACACACACACACACACACACACACACACAAAACATGCACGCACACACGCACGCACGCACGCACGCACGCACACGCAGCTGGGGAAGAAATTACCCAAGGGACATCATCAGCAAATCCCGTGGTGATGGTCTACGGTAGGAGGTATTGGTGTGTGACGTGACTTTACACAGACACATTAGCCACCACACACTGTGTGTGTACACATGCACATCGGCATCCTCACTCTACTCACAGAAAAGGCTAAAAGCAACTACATCCCAACAGAAGAAAGGCTACCTAGAACCAGATATGGGTTTCTAAATATCATTTTTCCTTTAAAATTCACCAGTGCTCCTTGAAGACATGGCTGATTCTAAACTTGAAAGACCTAAGAGCAAGCTGGAAAGACATTTTCAGTCGACAGAGGAGCCTGCTGCCAAACCCGACAATCTGGGCTTATTCCCTGACAATCTGAGTTAGGACCCATGAGGAAGAAGGGAAGCTGAATCTCATCAGCAGTCCTCTGACCTCCAAAAGGGGAGATGTGCACACACAAAGATATATAGACACACACACACATGCACACACACATGCACACATATATGCATGCACACACCATGTGCACATGTGCACACACTGAAAGGCAAAAACAATGAAAACAAACAACCAAAGGTCAGCTGGGAACATCTTACTGTGTCATAAAGAAAGAATTCAGAGAATGATGCTCAGCTACTATTCTGTTGCTATTATAAATGCCACAAACAACAGCAACTTGGAAGAGAAAGTGTATTTTAGTTAGTCGTTCCAAAAGGGACACAGTGCATACTGATGAGGAAGGTGTGACAACAGGAGTGTGCAGCTGGCTATCAACCAGGAAGTGAAGCCATCACAGGTCAACTGCAGAAAGCAAGGCGGGAGAAAAATCAGGAGGGAGGGAGGGAGGGAGGGAGAGAAGGGTCTCACAGCCCACTTCAAGTCACATACTTCTCACTGAAAAACTATTATTTCCTAAAGGTTCCACAAACTTTCCAAACAAAACTACCAACTGGAGACCAAGTAGTCACATATAGGAGCCTTTGGAAGACATTTCTCATTTAAACCACTACAGATATAAATATGTTGAAAGGACTAGAGAGAGAGAGCTTAAATCTGGAAAAACAAGAAGACTGAATGAACAACAGTAACATTATATAAAGACCTGCTGAATGAAAAAGGAGGGGACTGACAGTGCAGTTTCCCCGAGATTGCCATCCATGGTGGGTGCAACCTTGAGGTTGTGCAGCTGGAGCTGAGCCACATAGGATCCTAAAATGTCTGCGTTGGCTCACCTTTTAATTCCTAAGTCCTCTGAGCAGGAGTATAGGCTTACCAGGCCAATATGTTCATCAGAGATGAGCCAGGAGAGCAGAGGCTCCTAACTCACGTACTGTAGCCCCACTACTGTCAGCCTTGGACAGGGAGGAGCCCTCTCTGCTTGCTTGCTTCTTCCCTCCCTCCCTTCCTCCCTCTTTCCCTCCCTCCCTCTCTCCCTCTCTCCCTCTTTTCTTCCCTCCAATGGGCAATAGTCACTGTATCTCACAACTTGTCACAGTGTTGAGAACAGAGACTATTGATATGGTACAGTGACTCAACATTCATCAAGAAATGAAAAAAAAAAAAACAAAATCAAAAAACAAAAATCCTCACGCAGATTATTTACATTACTCCCTCTAAGGAGAAGACCATCACTGGAGAGAAGACAGAGAGAATGTGAGAGTCATATTTATATTACCCCCTCTAAGGGAGAGGACCATCACTGGAGAGAAGACAGAGAGAATGTGAGAGTCATAGGAAGGAACAGAGAATTGTACAGCCCAATTGTACATCGGAATTGGGACTCCTTACTAGAAAGTGGAAGAAGGTTCCTAAGACTCAGGAAGCCCATGAAACATGAAGATCCAGAAAGCCTCTCCCCAGTGCTGTGTATGCAATAAACAATGACTATAGGAGAGTCATCAGAACCCTTCTCATCACTTCTATAACTAACTACAACTGCAATAAACCTACTGATTTATAAAGCCAAGTAAAAAAATTTACATAAATACAAAATAAATGAAAATAATTCATTAATCCATTTTGTCATAGTAGGTTGATAACTAAGTGATCTAACTAAATGGACAAGTGAAAACATAATTGTAGCAAAAATGACACCTAATAAATGCAGAAGAAATGCTAACTTAAAAATCACCATTTGGCCACAGTCAATGTATAATTAATTCAGGCAAGAATCATAATGAATGTTAAAATGAGTGGATGAAAGTTTGAGAAAAGTCAGGATTTTATATAGTCTCAATGTATCTCTTCAAAAAATGATTAAGAGTTAGTAAGTATAAAGTAATTGTTAGTCACCTTCAAAATGAAAAAAAAAAACAAAAAAAAAAACAAAAAAAAAACAACTTGGAAATCATTTGACCAATTGAGAAGCCATCACAGCTCTGGAAGGAAATCAGCTGTGTATCTTTTAATGAAAGCATAGCATTACCATATGGCATTTCTTTCAAAAATGTATAATTTGGACCTGTTAGATAATATAGACATTATACTAAGTAATTGGTCCATGCTCTTAAAAAACCCAAAGTCATAAAGCAATATGAAGTATTGCACTGTAGATAGGACGCTTATTTCCAAGATGACTGTAAGACTAACATTTGGAAAACTGACAACTATCTCAGAGGGTTAAAAGCGAACGTGCTCTTCTTTAATACCTGAGATGCCAGGACCATGGGATTTTCACTGAGGTGGAGCTTGGCCCATGTGAGAGTTGGGTGTGTTATGGGTGCAGAGCTGGAGGGGCAGAACCACTTGAGCCTTTTTGATCCCAGAAGATTCCATCAGAAGCTCCAGATGCCAGAGACAGTTTCAGTCTTGCTTTGGTCTGATCGTCTCTTGTCATGCCATTCCCCCCTTCTGAAATGTTTCATTGCAGTTGGAAGTGTGCAACTTACTTTGTATGTTATAGGGGCTCATGGTTAGGAGGTTGCCAGAGGTGCCTCACTTATACTTCTGTGCAGTGTTAAAACTACTAAAGACTTCTGAGATGGAATCAAATGCATGAGCCCGTGAGGGCTCCTGTATCCTTTATGCCTACAAAACAAGAACCACATGGGCAATGCTGTTGAGTTGTGCGGCTTGGTTAGAAGTGAGCCTACCCACTTGGAGCATAGCTTCAGTGACCTTTGTCCTCTTTGTAGGCTGACTCTGGAGAGATCCAAGGAAGGCACTACTCTGATTTAACCTCTTTCCACTTCCTCTGACCTAGTCTAGAAACTCCCTCAAACATGTTCAAAGGTTTGTTTCCTAGGTGATTTTTGATTCTGTCAGGTTGAAAATCAATACTGGCCATTACAGTATGTAAACAGATAAATGAACTTTGATACATCTAGATAACAGAATACTTATTACTGAGTGTTACAGGAAATAGGTTTTCCAGTCACTGATGAGACATGGGTGCCTAAATGTTTAGTATGGAAAGAAAAAAAAAATCTGAAAATGGTGTGTACTCTATAATTAGAACATGCTGGGATTTTAATGAGGATTGCATTGAATCTGTAGATTGATTTCAGCAAGATGGCCATTTTTACTATATTAATCCTGCTGATCCATGAGCATGAGAGATCTTTCCACCTTCTGAGATCTTCTTCGATTTCTTTCTTCAGAGATTTGAAGTTCTTGTCATACAGATCTTTCACTTGCTTGGTTAGATTCACACCAAGGTATTTTATAATATTTGTGATTATTGTGAAGGGTGTCCGTTCCCTAATTTCTTTCTCAGTCTGTTTATCCTTTGAGTAGAGGAAGGCTACTGATTTGTTTGGGTTAATTTTACATTCAGTCACTTTGCAGAAGCTGTTGATAAGGTTTATGAATTCTTTGGTGGAAGTTTTGGAGTCACTTAAGTATACTATCACATCATCTGCAAGTACTGATATTTTCACTTCTTTCTTTCCAATTTGTATCCCTTTGACCACCATTTGTGATCTAATTGCTCTGGCTAGGACTTCGTGTACTACATTCGTGTACTACTAGGGAGAGAGTGGGCAGCCTTGTCTAGTCCCTGATCTTAGTGGGATTGCTTCAAGTTTCTCTCCATTTAGTTTGATGTTGGCTACTGGCTTGCTGTATATTGCTTTTACTATGTTTAGGTATGGGCCTTGAATTCCTGATCTTTCCAAGACTTTTAACATGAAGAAATATTGAATTTTCTCAAATGCTTTCTCAGCATCTAGTGAGATGATCATGTGGGTTTTTTTTTTCTTTGAGTTTGTTTATATAATGTATTACATTGATGGATTTCTGAATATTGAACCATCCCTGCATTTAGAAATTCTTAGGTAAATGGATGAAACTAGAAAATATCATCCTGAGTGAGGTAACCCAATCACAAAAGAACACACATGGTATGTACTCACTGATAAGTGGATATTAGCTCCAAAGCTTGCAATACCTAAGATACAACTCACAGATCACATGAAGCTCATGAAGAAGGAAGACCAAAGTGTGGGTGCTTCAGTCCTTCTTAGAAGGAGTAACAAAATACTCATGGGAGCAAACATGGAGACAAAGCGTGGAACAGAAACTGAAGGAGGGGTCATCTGGAGACCATTTCACCTCAGTATCCATCCCATGTGCAGTCACCAAAGGTAGACACAGATGTGGATGCCAGGAAGTGCATGCTGACAGGAGCCTGATATAGCTGTCTCCTTAGAGGTCTGCCAGAGCCTGACATATTCAGAGGCAAATGCTCATAGCTAAACTATTGAACTGATCAAGGGGTTCTCAATGGAGGAATGAGAGAGAAGACTGAAGGAGCTAAAAGAGTTTGTGGCCCCATGGGGAGAGCAACAATAACAACCAACCAGAGCTCCCACCAGCCTGGAAGCACATAGGGAGAGACCCATGGCTCCAGCTGTATACTAGGGGAGGATGGCATTGTCGGGCATAGGTGGGAGAGGAAGTCCTTGGTCTAGTGAAGGCTGGATGCCCCAGTGTGGGGGAATTCGTGGGTGGGGAGGTGGGAGTGGGCAAGTGGGTGGGTACACATCCCCATATCAGCAGGGGGTTCCTGGGTGGGAGGGAAATGAGGAAAAGGGATCACATCTGAAATGTAAATAAAATATCCAATAAAAGAAAAAAAAAGAACATGCTGGCACTCTGTGGTTTCACTGTCTACTAAAGGGTCTGCAGGAGGAAGGGATGAACAGGCAAGGGACAGAGGACTTTTATGATAGAGTAACGATTCTGTCCCAAATTATAATGGGAACTAATAAGCATCATTAACTAGGAACTCTAGGTGACTGTGTCAAAAGTGGGAGACAATAAGAGGGGACTATGTGTCTATGAAGTAGGACATTTATGGGAAAGCTTTTACCTTATCCTTGATTTTATACACACCCCAAACTATTCTAAAACATAAAATCTGTTAAAGAATTCTTATAGCTACACATAACTTAGAAAAGTATTTGAACATGGATGGTAGTTCTGGGTTCCCAACTTGTTCCTTGCCATAGGACCTTCAGACACCCTGCCCCTCTGAAAGCCAAGATGATTGCTCTTGCATATTTGGAATCTGCTTATTACATATAAGGCTGTTAACATGCCTACGCAGGCCACTGAGGTTTTCAAGAAAAGGACTCAACATGTCTTCTTCTGCCACTCTGTTTCCCTTTCCCTGCTACTGACATTTGACCCTGTCCTTCTCATTATGAGCCTTTGAGCTATAGCATCTCCCTGAAGGGCAAATAGCATTTGTACCACCACTGGTCTGCAGAGTCCTGTGCCTAGAATGTGAAGAAACAGGAAGTCTCAGATGCTCAGGGTGTCATCATACACCAGGTGTCCTGTAGACTCATGTAAAACACAGAGCCAGCCTTCCTTTTGCTTTAGATTTAGCAGAAGTGTTTTCTTTAAAAAAAATCTGTTTACTCATTTAAGAATGTCAATATGTCTGCTTTCACATTGCACACTAAAACCAACTAATTGCTACAGAAACTGCATGATCCAAGAACCATAGCATATGAACTATCTGGCCCTTTAAAGGAACTGGGAGGTAGTGTTGTATGCTTTTAGTCTCAGCACTTGGGAGGCAGAAGCACTTGTGATGCCTCAGAATTCAAGGCCAGCCTGGTCTACATGGTGAGATGGTGAGTTCCAGGACAGCCTGGGCTATAGAGTGATTTCCAGGACACACAGAGAAACCCTGTTTCAAAAAACAAAAGAAAACAAAAACAAAGGAACAAATAAAAACCTGTCTGCCCTCTATTATAGTTGAGGAAGAAGCTAATATACCATGTTTATATGATGATACAATTTGAATTTTATTTATATACATGCAACCTACTAGTAACTCAATTAGAAATTAAACATTTTTGGGGGGTACTTTTATAGCTTTTTCACTGACCATAGAGAAACATAAAACAAACAAACAAACAAACAAACATCTCCAATAGCTCCCTAATAGAAACAACTCTAAAAAAAAAAAAACCAAAATTAAAAACCACAGCAACAACAAAACTCAAAAGATTCCATATAGTTTACACAAAGAAGAATGGCTCCAAACTAGGAGGGTAAATTATGGGTTTATCTAGAGTTTAGACACACTTTTCTATTATGTCATCCTGCTAATTTCCAATAGATTTTTCCATAGGATAGAGAGGGGGGTAGGGAAGACAGACAGACAGACAGACTGACAAAGAGACAGAGATATTACCTGTGGTCTTTGATAAATCACTCTGGCATAGAAGCTGCAACGTGTGCTGCACTCGATAGTCTGGAAAGACATAGAAAGACTGAAAATACCACAAAGCACAGAGAAGCAATGCAAGTATTTGAAGAACTTGTTAGAAACACAGCCATTACCTGGAGGATTTCCTTTAAGCAGTGGACAACTGGAGGCTGGTAAAGTTTAGAAATGGGGTCTTCTTCAATTACATCAATTTGTCCGAGACTCGGATGTGCAGAGAAGATATAACAGAAGATAGGAGGAGGCAGATAAGTCTTTGTCTGTTTAGCATAAAGGAAAATAAAAATGTCTTTTAAAAGACTGAAAAATACTATTAACATAAGTTCTTTAGTATACACATGATTATGATTGGCTTGATGGTGCAAGGCTATGATAGCTTTGGAGGCAAAAACACAAGGATCACAAGTTCGAGGCTTACCTGGGCTACGGAAAGACTTCATGACCAGCCTGTGCAATTTAGTGGCACCTATATAACTCAGTGGTAACATACTTACCCAGTATGAAGAAGACCCTAGCTTTAATCCCTGAGACTGGAGTGAACACACATGCATGAACACAAGTACAATTTGCTTTTGGATGTACATTCCCAAGGGAAGGCTAGATAAGAAATGGGTTACTTTGTAAATCTGGGAGACCAAGCATAAGAATACTTTATGTAGATTTAAGATTTCATTTTAGACGTAGTCTTCAGGCTAGACATAAACCTATAATTTCAACTTTTAGGAGGGAGAAGAAGGGGCATTAGGACTTTAAGGTCACCCTAAGATATATCCTAAGGCCCAGTGTCAAAACAAAACAGAAGGAGAAGAAATTTATTCTTAAAAGTATACTGAAAGTACCATTTAGAGGTTACTTCTTCTATAATCTACAGACAGGCATTTCTGAGAAAGACTATGCTCTTTGGCACATACTCACATGTCATGTATGTAGCACCCTAGTCAAAAGCCAGCTATGAGAAACTGGGGAGATGGCTCAGTAGGACAAGTTCTTGCCACAAAGTTCAGTTCTCCAGAACCCCAAACAGGTTGTAAGGAGACAGAAGGGCCCCAACAGCTCCCTAGGCAGGCAGTCTAATCAAAATGGTGGGCTCAGGTGTGAGATAGATCCTCTATCAAACACCTGAGGTGGAGAAGCAATTAAAGAAAGATATTCTGACATCAAGCTTTGGCCTCCATATATGCCTGTTGGATGAATGCGTGTGCGTACATTTCTTCACAATGTGGTGAGGAAAAGGGAGATTTCTGCTGACTAACTGTGGAACTAGTTATTGTTCTTTTTTTTTTTTTTTTCTTTTTTTTTTTTTGATTTTTCGAGACAGGGTTTCTTTGTGTAGCCCTGGCTGTCCTGGAACTCACTCTGTAGACCAGGCTGACCGCGAACTCAGAGATCCACCTGCATCTGCCTCCCAGGTGCTGGGATAAGACATGCGCCACCTCCGCCCGGCCTAGTTATTGTTCTAACTGCTAACTAAGTGCAAAGAAATGGGAAAGACATGGTGTCTGCTTCACAATGGGGCCAACTAAGAATCTGGCTTGCAATATCATGATTGAATTTGGTGGTCCAAATTTGTAATCACAATACTTGGGAAGCTGAAGCATATGGACTGGTTTGAGTTTAAGGTCAGTATAGGCTCCGGAGTGAGGCCAAAATACAAAAATATGTATTTCTCACAAAAACTGAAATACAAACAAGAATTTATCAAGAATTTACCAGAGAAACAGGAAAAAGAACTGTAAGAATGTTGGCACTGGAGAGGAGCTGCAGTCATAATCCTAGCTGGCATTCATATATCACTCCAGACAAAGGAACTAGCTGCAGAGCTCCTGTTACCCAAGAAATGACATGGGCCTTATGACTGCAGTGGAGTGCATAAGTCAGTCCCTGAGTAGGGCAGGTGTCTGTGCACAAAGGACTTCTCCAAGGCTGGGCTTACCTCTCCACTGGGCTGGCCACAGGAAGCCTCCGTCAAAGGTATCACTGGGGGCCACAAACTGTCAATTAAACTGAAGAGCCCTGGTGTTCTGGAACAAGAAGAGACACTGTTGGAGAAATTCATTAACAAACATTTGCTAATAAAGTACTAGACAGCAAGGTATCCAGGAATTTAAAGAAGATAGTTCTTTACATTGCGATGAACCTGCACGTGGCACGTCATTACTGAAATGAATATACAGAAAACACCTGAAGAGCAGGCATCCACACCTCAACTCCAGTGCATGGAGCCTAAGGTAGGAAAATCAAGATTTTGAAGACATCCCAGCTACCAATAGCAAGAAAAAACCAAACCAAACCAACAACAAAAACAGGGCTAGAAAGATGGCTCAGTGGTTAAGAGGAACGGCTGGCTGCTCTTCCAGAGGATCAGGGTCCAATTTCCAGTAACCACATGGCAGCTCACAACTAATGTGCCTCCAGATGTGAGGATCTTACACCCTCACACAGATGTATATGCAGACAATATACCAATATACATAAAATAAAAAAATATAAAAACCGCCAAAACAGTAAAAACAAGAACCTTAAGGATAAAGACATAGTTATATGGCTAAATAAAAAGCAGTGACTCAAAGACTAAAATTGTTTTGAGTGGTTATCTGCAAAGGGTTGGAGGCAATATTTATATTTGGATTGTTTTGTATGTGTGTGTATGTATGTATGTATGTACATATGTTTAATACAAAATTATAAAACATTTATAGTAAAAATGTATAATCATGTATGCCTTATATATAATTATCACTACTATTGTCCCTGTACATGTCTATTTGGGTGCATGTGCCACAGTGGCAAGAACTTTTACCTTGGTTTCTGAATTTTTAAAAATTTTAGGCTGGTGACACATACTTTTAATCCTAGCACCAGAGAGGCAGAGGCAGGCAAATCTATGTAAGTTGCAGACTAGCTTGGGATACATATTGAACACACACACACACACACACACACACACACACACACACACACACAGAGGCGTGCGCGCAGAGGGATTACATGGTGTGGCTTTGCTGAAGTAGATATGGTCTTGTTGGAGAAAGTGTGTCACTGGGCGTGGGCTTTGGGGTATCAAAACTCTAGTCTCAGTGTCTCTCTCCTGATGCCTGTGGATTTGGTTGGAGAGCTCTGAGCTACTTCTCCAGCACCATGTCTGGCTGGGTGGTGCCTTGCTCCCCACCATGATGAAAATGGATGAAACCTATGAAACTGTAGGCAAGCTCCAATTAAATGCTTTTTTTTTTTTTTTTTAAATAAGAGTTGTCATGGTCATGGTGTCTCTTCACAGCAATAGAACATATACATGCAGTGTGCATAAGCATGTAAGCACGCACACACACACACACAAAAGAGGAATCTTTAAAAAACTTTTAATTTGGGCTGGAGTGATGGCTCAGTGGTTAAGAGCACTGAGTGTTTTTCCAGATGTCCTGGGTTCAAGTCCCAGCAACCACATGGTGGCTCACAACCATCTGTAATGGGATCTGATGCACTTTTCTAGTGTGTGTCTCACCAGTGTACTCATATACATAAAATAAATAAATAATTCCTTTAAAAAAAGAACTAAACCAAAAACCCTCTTTTTAATTTTTATTTTTTAATTAGGTATTTTATTTACATTTCAGATGTTATCCCCTCACCTCATTTCTCTCCCCCTACCCCGCCCGCCCAGGAACCCCCTATCCTATCCCCCCTACTCCTGCTTCTATGAGGATGTGTCCCCACCTAACCCCCCACTCCCACCTCCCCACCCTCTGTGTCTAGCCTTCATGAGACCAAGGCAAAAACTCTTTTAATTTGCCCAACTTCCTGAGCTTGACAACAGCGCTCAACAGCAGGGTGATTTGCTTCCCTGCTGCTTCCATGTGACTGCACGTGTAAGTCAGGTGTGGGGCTCATACTGTAGCCCTAGCACTTGGGAGCTGAGGCTAGAGGATGTCTACCAACTTCAGACCAAGCTGTCTCAGACCCTCCCTCTCCCAAAGTATCATCGAATGCACATCACTTTTGGACCATTAAAGCATCAAGGAAATGAGACTGAACCACTGCATTTTTTTTTTTTTACATTTTTTTGGGGGGCGTGTTTCAAGACAGGGTTTTTCTGTGTAGCCCTGGCTGTCCTGGAACTCACTCTGTAGACCAGGCTGGCCTCGAACTCAGAAATCCGCCTGCATCTGTCTCCCAAGCGCTGGGATTAAAGGTGTGCATAACCACTGCCCGGCAGTGAAAACAATTCTTAACAATAAAGGAAGACTCACCATCTCTGACCTCAAGCTGTACTACTGAGCAATAGTGATAAAAACTGCATGGCATTGGTACAGAGACAAAGAGGTCCATCAATGGAATAGAATTGAGGACCCATAAGAAAAAAGGCATCTGTGAGATTTTCTAGGTCTGGAGCAGATACCTACCATGTTAGCCATCTTATGTTGCTGTACTTAAAACTGGTACAGTTAGATCCATACATTTGTGTGCTGTTTTCACTTAAAAAGCGTTTCTACTTTAAGTAAACAAGAATCTCTCATTATAGCCCAAGGCTGGCCTGGAACCCTGGAGTGCGAGCATCACAAGAGTATGACCACAATCAGCATTTCAACCCCAGAGTTCTTCGTGGAGAAACAGAGTGTGAGCGTGCAAGAGGCAAATGCAGAAAGATACAGTGGGTGTGCAGGCCAGTGGCACAGCACTTCCCAGAGCACCACACAAACAAAAACAGCTCTTCCTAAGAAGTGAATAGAAACCCTTAGAGATTCCCAACACGTTCCATACATAAACACAGGCTTCTGTGGGGCTTGTGTGTGGCATCTCTGTGTTTTGTCTACATGAGCTGTCAGCTACACAGTACAGGGGACAGTAAAATGACAAAGGTTGTGAGAAGAGGAGTAGAAGACACTCGCAACATTCTATTATGCTAACCAATCCTGGACAGCTACAAAACAAAACACATGTTAAAACAAAGAGGGAAATCTCACTGAGCCCTGCCTCTAAACACAACTACAGTCAACTGAAGAATGCTGAGGGGAAGAAAAATTCTTCCCCAGGGATGAGTCCCTTGATCAGTTATCCAATACCAAATGGTCATCCGTGAAATTATACACTAAACACTAAACAGATTACACTCATTGTATTTGTATATTTATGCAGAGTGTGTGTGTGTGTGTGTGTGTGTGTGAGAGAGAGAGAGAGAGAGAGAGAGAGAGAGAGAGAGAGAATAACAAAGAAAAAGAGAGAGGTCATGAATTTGAGATAAAGTATGGAGTAAGGGGGCTGGGAGGACAAAGAAGAGAAATGATGTAATTATATTTCAATAAAAGAAAAACTGAAAAAATGTGCTAACTTTTCAAAGAATTAATAAAAACAATCAAAACTAGCATCATGATAAATATCCAAAAATCAAAAAATTCTGTTGTAGAAATACAAATGATTGAGAAAAAAAGTTACAAAAATATTCTACAAGAAAATAAATGTCTGGTGAGGGACATACAGTGGTTTGAATGAGACATGTCTCTCATAGACTCAGGTATTTGAACACTTTGTGACCCTGTTTGCAGAGATTATGGAACTTTTAGGATGCTGTGCCTTGCTGAGGGAAGTGGGATTTGAATTTATAGGTTCATCCAATTTCTGATTCTCTGAGTTCTAGGCCTGCCTGATCTACGGAGCTACTTCTACAACAGTAAGGGCTACACTACATAGGAAAATCATGTCTAAAAACAAACAAACAAACAAACAAACAAACAATCTAACTAACAAAAGAGCTGGTACCCACTAAACAGTCTTTCTCATTCCCTTTACCTCCTCCCAACCTAATTTCTCTTTGAATTTTCCTATCCTGGGCTTATTAATTTAAAAGTATATTACATTAAAAATATATGTGTATATTTTTACATGTAAGCTAATACTTCTTTCTGCATCTCTAATTTTTGGTGTGGACAAGGACATTTGCACTGAACATTTTTATGAGTGGAATCATGCAGCCCACGGGCTTTTATCACTTGTTTCTTTCCATTATTATGATGCTAAGGTCCATCCATATCATAGCACATATACTTTTTTTTAAAGGGCCAAAATAAATATCAAGGTATAGATAATAGACATTTTATATATCCAGTCATCAGTTTGTAGACATTTGGGTGTTTCCACATCTCATTTATATAAAAATTGCTGTTATAAAATAAATTTTTATTGGATATTTTATTTATTTACATTTCAAATATTATCCCCTTTTCTAGTTTCCCCTCTGCAAACCCCCATCTCATCGCCCTCTCCCTGCTTCTATGAGGGTGCTTCCTGACCCACCAACTCCCACCTCACTGCCCTAGAATTCCCCTATGCTGGGGCATCAAGCCTTCACAGGACCAAGGGTCTGCCCTCCTATTGATGCCAGATAAGGCCATCCTCTGCTACACATGCAGCTGGAGCCATGGGTCCCTCCATGTGTACTCTTTGGTTGATAGTTTAGTCCCTGGGAGCTCTGGGGGGGGGGGTCTGGTTTGTTGATATTGTTGTTCTTCCTATGGTTTGGCAAACCCCTTCAGCTCCTTCAGTCTCTCCCCTAGCTCCTCCATTGGGGTCCCCATGCTCAGTCCAATGGTTGGCTGCAATCATCCTCATCTGTATTGGTCTTCTCCTCTGTCTCCCCCCCATATCTGATCCTGGCCTCCCTTTTTCTCCTCCCACTCTTCTCTTCCTGCCAAATCCCTCCCACCCTCTACCTCCCATGATTATTTTGTTTCCCTTTCTAAATAGGACTGAAGCATCCACACTTTGGTCTTCCTTCTTCTTGAGCTTCATATGGTCTATGTACTGAATTGAAAGCTTTTTGCCTAATATACACGTATCAGTGGGTACATACCATGTGTGTTCTTTTGTAGTCACTATGTATATAGTATCATGCCCAATTTTCTGAGGAACCGCCAGACTGATTTCCAGAGTGGTTGTAACAGTTTGCAATCCTACCAACAATGGAGGAATGTTCCTCTTTCTCCATGTCCTCATCAGCACCTGCTGTCACCTGAGTTTTTGATCTTAGCCATTCTGACTGTGTGAAGTAGAATCTTAGGGTCATTTTGATTTGCATTTCCCTGATGACTAAGGATGTTGAACATTTCTTTAGGTGCTTCTTGCCCATTTGAGATTCCTCAGTTGAGAATTCTCTGTTTAACTCTGTTCTCCATATTTTAATAGGGCTATTTTGTTCTCTGGAGTCTAATTTCTTGAGTTCTTTGTATATATTGGATATTAGCCCTCTATCAGGTATAGGATTGGTAGAGATGTCTTCCCAGTTGCTATTTTGTCCTATTGACATTGTCCTTTGCTTTACAGAAGTTATAAATTTTATGTAAGTTTGTGTGTGAATATAAAATTTTCATTTAATTGCTGGATAGTGAGGTGGTTTGAATGAGATGTCCTCATAAGTCTCAATCAATGAAATACTTGGTCCTCAATTGTTGGCCGTTTGGAGAATTAGGACTTCTGTCTGGCCTTGCTGGAAGAAGTATGTCACTAGAGACAGCTTTGAAAAGATTTAACATTATGAGTTAGTCCTCCCAATTTCCTGCTTGCAATTCGAGATGTGAGCACGCAGCTCCTGCTCCAGTCTGCTTTCTGCTGCATCTGCTCTGCAGGGATCATGGATTATTCCTCTTCTGGAATAGTAAACCCCAAATAAATCCTTTCTTCTATAAGTTGCCTTTATCAAAGCAATGGAAAGTAGCTGATACAGTATCCTAGTTTGATTTCTATTCATGTGATGAATACTATGAACAAACACAAGTTGGGGAGGAAAGGCTTTATCTCACCCTATAGGTTACAGTGCACCATGAAGGAAGTCAGGACAGGAACACAGAGGCAAGCATCGAAGCAGAGACCATGGAGAAATGCTGCTTACCAGCTTGCTTCCCTTTCTATGGCTCAGTTTTCTTACATATCCTAGGCCCACTTGACAGGAATGGCACGGCACACAATGGGCTGGGCCTTTCATATCAACCATCAATCAGGAAAAGTCTACAGGCTTGCCTATAGACCTGTCTAAATGAAGGTATTTTCTCAATTGAGGTTTCTTCTTCCCAGGTGACTCTAGTTTGTATCAAGTTAACAAAACAATAACAATAACAACAACAACAACAACAAAAACCAAAAAAATCCCTAACCAACAGACTTGGTTATTAATATAAGTATATGTTTAATTCTTTTAAGAAATTTAACTAACTTTCTAGTGTGACTATACCATTTTACATCCCCACCAGCAAAATGTGAAATACATAGTTTTGCATCCTAACTTGCATCAAGAGTTTGCATGTTTTCTTTCAGGCATTCTAAGGAAGCCCAAGAATATTTCACTGGGGATTTTCACTGGCCCTCTCTCCTAAGGATGAGTGACAGTATTTCTCAATACCTGTTTACATGATAACACTTAGATCCTCTCTGGGAAAAGCCTCTGCATTTTCTTGCCCCTGCCCTTTCCTTATTTAACTGGACTCTTTGTTCCTCCATGTGATTTTTATTCTTGAGTTTTGAGAATTCCTTCTATAACAGATATGAAATGTGAATATTTTCTCTCTGTTTGGAGCTTGTCTTCAGTATTTTCCCAGGATCTTTTCAGAATACAAGTCTTTAACTGTGACAAAGTCTGGGAGTGGGGGATGTGCTTCAGTTGGTGGAGTGCTTGTCGAACATGCACAGAACCTAGGGTTCAATCCCACCACAGCATAAACTGGTCATGATGGCATATGCCTATTAGCCTAGCACTTAGGAGGAGATGGCAGAAGGCTCAGAAGCTCAGATTAATTCTTGTTTACATAGTAAGTTCAAAGCCAGGCTTGGATACATAGTGGGGTCGGGCAGTGGGGAGAGAGATGGGGTTGTGGCACAGCTTGCATATGGAAGTCAGAAGCCAACTCTTGGTCACTTGTCTGGAAGTGAGACGACGAGTCTTTCACATCTTTACAGGAGTAGTGTCACACAACAAAAGGCATAGAAAATATTTTCAATGAAATAATAACAACAGTTCTGGAATCTAGAGGAAGGGGATGGCCCTTCAGACACAAAAGGCACATAATACACCAAAATAACAAGATCAGAAAAGAAACAGCACATGTTGTATTATAGTTAAAACAATAAATTAGTAACAGAGAAAGAGTATTGAAACAGGAAGAAAGATAAAGTTACACAGAAAGGTAGGCCCATCAAAATGAGAATTCTGATTTTTTTAATGGAGAATTAAAAAGCCAGAAGGGCTTAGACAGGCATATCTCAGGTTCTGAAAGATCACAACTGCCAATCCAGATTGACAATGTTGGTAAAAATATATGTCATAATTAAAAGAGAAAGAACTCTCCATAATAAAAACAGTAATTTATGACCAGTAAGCCAGCCCCATAGCGGTGACTGGAAGAAACGCTTCAGACTGAAGGGAAAGATGAATACATCTAATAAGCTACAGGGAGAACATTTAACCAAGCTAACACAGCTGCTAAGGAAAAGAGAACTAGGGAACAGAAAAAACTAGAAAATTAACAAAATGACAAGAAATACGAACTTTTCAGTAATGAATACCAATAGCCTCAACTCCTCCATGAAAAGATTGCTTTGGAAGACAGGGTCATCCTTTTAGCTGCTTCTAAAACCTGCTCCTTATCAAAGGTAGGTACTATATTAGGATGTAAGCTTGAAAAAATATTTTCCAAGTAAATGGAACAAACAGGCTTTAGGATTCTAATACCTGAGAAAACAGACTTTAAGCCAAATATAGTCAAATGAGTTTAAGAAAGTCCCTTTATTTGATCAGAGGAACAATCTATGAACTACATCACAACTCTAAAACTATAAAAACTGAATATGGGTCAACCCAATTTCATAAACACTATTAGACATAAAGCCAGAGATTACCCCAGCTTCAATACCCTTTCTTACTATCAGGTGAGATCATCCTAGCAAAAACAAAACAAAACAAGCAAATATTGTAATTAAATGATTTCAAAGGTTAAATCTGCTAGATCTCTAGCAGATACTATAGACCATACCTAATCACTACATAATATCCATTTTTCTTATTAGCTCATGAACTTTCTTTAAAACATCACATACTTGGACAAAAACTAAGTGTCAATAAATATAAGAAAATTGAAATACTGCTTGAATTTTATCTGGTGACAACAGAATATTTGCTAGAAATGAGCAGCAAGAGAAACTACATACAGCGTACAGGGTAAAAGGCCTGGGTCTGAAAACCTACCAAACCCTACCAGTCCCCACCCTGGAGAACACCACACACACCAGAAACCCTATAATGCCTGTCTTTTGATCAGTTCCTTGCTGCTTCTCCTCAAGCAGAGGCAGCCATTTTGTGTCTCTTCCAATAAATCTCTTGTATGAAGTTTGTTGTGCAGTGTGACTTTGTGGTATTCCTTGGTTTAGGACTGCCAGGATACCTTTCCCTTTAGAGCGGTGACACTTACAGTGAAGTGGGGAACCTTCCCCCTCAGAGCTCCAATACCTCTATTGGGAAAGCCTTTCCAATCAGAGCTGTAACACTTACACAATGCATAAACTTGTAAGAATTAAATAATTCATTATTGAATGATGAATGTGTCTTTAAAGAAATCATGAAGGAAAATTTAAAAAGTCCCAGAACTAAATGAAAATGCAATCTATCAACACATATGGGACACGATAAAGGCAGTCTTTGGAGGGAAATTTATAGTTTCTAAGTGCTTACTTTAAAAAAATCTGAGAGGTCTCAAAAAACTTAATGATGTATCTAACGACACTGGAGCGGCCCCTCCTCAGTCCCCCACAGAAACAAACAAAATCCCAAATCAGTAGATGAGGAGAAATAATTAAGATCAGAAGAGTACATAAGTGTTTTTATTAAAAACTGTGAAAGAATGTGAAAGGAAAAATATACTTATTATAACAGCAGAGTCCTTTCCTCACCCACACAACTTAGCAAGAAAACATATTCTCTACTCAGAAAGGCCATAGTAGCTTTGCCATTACATATCAGAAAAATGTATAATCTTAATTTTTAAGCATAGATGACTTAGGAACTACATGCAACTCAATTATGATTTTAAAAAGCATAGATTCTACCTTTCAGTGTCCCACACTTAATGCATTTACACATTAGGTTCTTATCTAAATGCTAATGTTTGCAATAGTTTATTATGTGGTCATTTAATGGTTAATATGTTATACAGGATGTAAGTTGTACTGTGAATGTATTATTAAAGAGCGTGCCAAGTCCCCTGAAGCTGGAGTTGGTGTGTTGTGAATGACTTGATGTGGGTGCTAGGAACTGAACTCTGGTCCCTGGCAAGAGCAGCAAGAGCTTTTTGCCCAAGACATCTATGAGCAAAAATTAATGAAATATAACCAACCAACCAACCAACCAACCAACCAACCAACCAACCAACCAACCAGCCAGCCAACCAACCAAATAAACAAACAAATGGTAGCAAATGGCAAGAATACAAAGAATCAATAAAACAAAGAGCTAGGCCCTTCTGACCAGTCCTTTTTGCTGGGTACACTGCTAGCTAGTCTGCTCCCTGGAAGAAGAGGCAGGGAGAGACCAGGATTTCTCTCCTCTAGTCTGAACCTGCCGGCAAGAAGCTGACCAACACAAAGGACCTGAAAATGTCTTCAACGAAATCATAGAAAAAAACTTCCCCAACCTAAAGAAAGAGATGGCCATAAGCATACAAGAAGCCTATAGAACACCAATAAAATGGAACCAGAAAGGAAAATCCTTTCATCACATAATAATTAAAACACTAAACCCACAGAACGAAGAAAGAATATTAAAAAGCTGCAAAGGAAAAGGGTCAAGTAACATAAAAAGGTAGACCTATCAGAATTACACCAGACTACTCAACAGAGACTATGAAAGCCAGAAGAGACTGATGAGAGGTCATGTAGACGCTAAGAGAACACAAATGCCACTCCAGGCTACTATACCCAGTAAAACTCTCAATCAACATAGATGGAGAAACCAAAATATTTCAGGACAAAACCACATTCAAACAGTATCTATGTATCAATCCAGTCCTATGGAGGATCCTAGAAGAAAAACACCAACACAAGGAAGGTTTCTACACCAAAGGAAAAAAAAATTTAATCATCTCACAACAAAGCCAAAAGGAGAGAACCACATGCATATTATGCCACAGACAAAAACAGATATAAGAGGAACAAACAGTCATCTGTCAATATTATCATATCTCTCAATATTAATAGACTCAACTGACCCATAAAAAGACATAAGCTAACAGACCAGACATGCAAACAAGAGCCAGCATTTTTGTGCATACAAGAATCACACCTCAATAGCAAAGACAAACAAGATCTCAGAGTAAAAGGATGGAAAAAGGTCTTCCAAGCAAATGGTTCCAAGAAACAAGCTGCAGTTGTCAATAAAATAGACTTTCAACCAAAAGTTATTGAGTGTAATGAGGAAGGACACTTCATAACTACTGAAGGAAAAATGCACCAAGAGAAAGTTTCAGTTCTGAACATCTATGCCCCAAATGCAAGGGTACACACATTCATAGAAGAAACTTTACTAAAGCTCAAAACATACACTGAACCCCAAACAATAATAGTGGGAGACTTCAACACCCCACTCTCATCAAGGGCCAGGTCATTGAAACAAACTAAACAGAGACACAGTGAAACTAAGAGAGATTATGAACCAAATGGATTTAACAGATATCTACAGAACATTTCACCCTAAAACAAAAGAATACACCTTCTTCTCAGCAAGTCATGATGCCTTCTCCAAAATCAACCATATAATTGGTCACAAAACAACCCTCAACCAATACAAGAAGATTGAAATAATCTGATGTATCCTATCAGATCACCATGGCCTAAGGCTGGACTTCAATAACAGCAAAAACAACAGAAAGCCCCCACACACGTGGAAACTGAACAACTCTCTTCTCTACTCAACAGTAAGTTGGTCAGGGAAGAAATAAAGAAAGAAATTAAAGACTTACTGGAATTCAACAAAAATGTTGACACATCATACCCAAACTTATGGGACACAATGAAAGCAGGGCTAAAAGGAAAATTCATAGCACTAAGTGCCCTGGTAAAGAAACTGGAGAGAACTTACACTAGTAACTTAGCATACCTGAGAGCTCTAGAACAAAAAGAAGCAAACTCACACAAGAGTAGGTGGCAGGACATAGTTAAACTCAGGGTCAAAATCAACCAAATAGAAACAAAGAAAACAATACAAAGAATCAAGAAAACCAAAAGCTGGTTCTTTGGGAGAATCAAAAGATAAATAAACCCCTAGTCAAGCTAACTAAAGGGCCCAGAGGCATTATCCAA
Organism: Rhabdomys pumilio; assembly: GCA_030674055.1. Lineage (NCBI taxonomy): Eukaryota > Metazoa > Chordata > Mammalia > Rodentia > Muridae > Rhabdomys > Rhabdomys pumilio. The sequence continues at coordinate 1,452,508 of JANHMN010000011.1, forward strand.
ATTAACAAAATCAGAAATTAAAATGAAGACATAACAACAGAAATGGAAGAAATTAAAAAAAATCATCAGATCCTACTACAAAAGCCTATACTCAACAAACCTGGAAAATCTAGATGAAGTGGATGGTTTTCTAGACAGATACCACATACAAAAGTTAAATCAAGAGCAGGTAAAGTACCTAAACAGGCCCATAACCCATAAAGAAATAAAAAAGTCATTAAAAACTTTCCAACCAATAAAAAGCCCAGGGCCAGATGGATTTAGTGCAGAATTCTACCAGACCTTCAAAGAAGATCTGATAGCAATATTCCTTAAACTACTCCATAAAATAGAAACAGAAGGAACACTACCTAATTCATTCTATGAAGCCACAATTACTCTGATACCTAAACCACACAAGGACCCAACCAAAAGAGAACTTCAATCTCTCTTATGAATATCAATGCAAAAATACTCAATAAAATTCTTGCAAACCGAATCCAAGAATACATCAAAACCACCATTCATCACGATCAAGTAAGCTTCATCCGAGGGGTGCAAAGTTGGTACAATATATGAAAATCTATTAACATAATCCACTATATGAACAAACTCAAAGGAAAAAAATCACATGATCATCTCCTTAGATGCAGAAAAAACATCTGACAATATACAACACCCCTTCATGTTAAAAGTATTGGAGAGATCAGGAATTCAAGGCCTAAACATAATAAAACATAATAAAACATAATAAAAGCATTTTACTGCACACCAACAGCCAATATCAAATTAAATGGAAAGATACTTGAAGCAATCCCACTAAGATCAGGGACAAGGCTGCCCACTCTCCCCATATCTATTGTATATTATAATATAGTACTCAAAGTGCTAGCTAGAACAGGAAGACAAGACAAAGAGATCAAGGGGATACAAATTGGCAAAGAAGAAATAAAAGTATTACTATTTGCAGATGATATGATAGTATACATAAGCGACCCCAAAAATTCCACCAGAGAACTTCTCTAGCTGATAAACAACTTCAGCAAAGTGGCCAGATATAAAATTAACTCAAAAAAAAAAAATCAGTAGGCTTCCTTTATACAAATGATAAACAGGCTAAAAAAATTAGGAAAATAACTGCTTCTACAATAGTCATAATTAATATAAAGTATCTTGGGGTAACTCTAATCAAACAAGTGAAAGATCTGTACAATAATAACTTCAAGTCTCACAAACAAATCGAAGAAGATCTCAGAAAATGGAGCGATCTCCTATGCTCATGGATTGGCAGAATTAACATAGTAAAAATGGCAATTCTACCAAAGGCAATCTACAGATTCAATGCAATCCCCATCAAAATCCCAACACAATTCTTCATATACATGGAAAAAGCAACTCTCAAATTCATCTGGAAAGGCAAAAAATCCAGAATAGCAAAAACAATTCTTAATAATAAAACAATGACTGGGAGAATCAACATCCCTGACCCCAAACTCTACTACAGAGTAATAGTAATAAAAACTGCATGGTATTGGTACAGAGACAGACATGGTGATCAATGAAATAGAATTGAAGACCCAGGAATAAAACCACACACTTACACAAACTTGATCTTGACAAAGAAGCCAAAAATATACAATGGGAAAGAGAAAGCATCTTCAATAAATGGTGCTGGTCTAACTGGTGGTCTGTATGTAGAAAAATGAAAATAGACTCATATTTGTCACCTTGCAAGCTCAAGTCCAAGTGAATCAAGGACCTCAACAGAAAACCATATATACTGAATCTAATAGAAGAGAAAGTGGGAAAGAATCTTGAACTCATCGACACAGGGGGAAATTTCCTAGACAGAACTCCAGTGGCGCATGCTCTAAGATCAAGAATTGATAAATAGGACCTCATGAAACTGGAAAGCTTCTGTAAGGCAAAGGAATAGTCAGTAAGACAAATCGGCAACCTACAGATTGATCTTGTTATTGCTTTTCATTCTCTTTTATGTAAGAGGAGCTTCCAGAGACTTGAAATTTGATAATTTACTGTTTTCTATTTGACTAGACAATATAGAGATTGACAGGACTACTGAGCTGCCTCAGTGGGTACAAGTACTTAATTAACCCTGAGAGTGACTGTTAGCATTCTGTTTAAGCTCCGCCCCACAGTTACCTGGCAACAGTCAGATAGGCCTGACCCACTATAAAAGGGGCTGCTTACCCCCTCCTCGCTCTCTTGTTCCTCTCTTGCTTTTTCTTTCCTTCCCTTTCCCCCTCTCTCCCTATTCCCATCGTCCCCCTCCTCTCCTTCTCTCTCCATGTGTTCATGGCCAGTCTCTACTCCCGGCCCCCTCTCTCTGTATCTGAATAATATGAATATATGTCTTCCCCATAGTCTGAATAAACTGTATTCTATACTATGCTGTCATGGGCCTGCTGAGACACCCCTCCCCCCATACCTGACTACACATCCATAGAACATATCCCCCTCTCTTTATCTCTTCATAAATACAACAGTGACAACCTGAATTCAGTTTCTGTGCCTCATATTGTGGATGGGGAGAATCATCTCTCAAGAACTGTCCTCTGACCTACACTAAGAGAGCTGTGGCATGGATGTTAATAAACACACACACACACACACACACACACACACACACACACACACACATACACACACACACACACACACACACACACACATACACAGACACTAAATAAATAAGCAAATAAATAAATAAAATATAAGAAAAGAATTTTAAAAGAGATATGTAGGGACAAAGATTGAGCAGAGACTGAGGGAATGGCCAAGGAACGATTGGCCTAACTTGAGACCCATCCTATGGGCAACACCCAATTCCTGACACTATTAATGATACTGTGGTATGCTTGCAAACAGAAGCCTAGCATGACTGTCCTGAGAGGCTGAAGACAAAAGCTTACAGATGCAGAGACCCACAGCTAAACATTAGGCAGAGCTCAGGGAGTCTTGTGGAAGAGTTAGGGGAAGGATTGAAGGACCTGGAGGTGATAGGGACTCCCCAAGAAGACCAACAGAGTCAACTAACCTGGACCCTTCAGGGCTCCCAGAAACTGAACCATCAACCAAAGAACAAGCAGGGGCTGGACCTATGCCCACTGCACATGTGTATCCAATGTGCAGCTTGGTCTTCATAGGGGCTACCTATAGCTAACAACTGGAGTAGGGGCTATCCCTAACTCTGTTGCCTGTCTATGGATCCTGTTCTCTTAGCTGGGCTGCCTTCTCTGGCTTCAGTGGAAGAGGATGTGCCTAGTTCTGCAGTGACTTGATGTGGCAGGGTGGGTTGGTACCGAGATGGCTTCCTCCTTCTCAGAGGAGAAGGGGAGTGGGAGGGGGCTGTGATGGAGGAGACTGGGAGGAGTAGGGGGCTGCAATCAGGAGGTAAATTGAATAAATAAATTAATAGAAAAAAGAGATCTACAAAAACATTAAAATTCCTCTCTTCATCAAAAAAATATTATTTGTGAGCCAGGCATAGTAGTGTATACTTGTGATGACAGTACTCAGAAGTCTGAGGAAGACAATCTTCTTTTTATTTATTTTCTCATATGGGAGGGATAGGGTGGAGTGGGAGTGTCAGAGTACAACCTTTGGGGGTTGTTCCAAAAATTGTTCTCAGGTCATCAGGTTTGGAGGCAAGCTCCTATACTCACTGATACATCCTGCCACCTTGGATTGTGAGTCTTGAGATCTGCTAGGGCTACCAGGTAGGACTGTGACTGAAGCAAAACAAAACATCCTAAACAAAAACAAACAATAAGACCCCAAGAAACAAAAAATAAAAACAAACAACAGTAAAAAACAACTCGAAATGAACTATATACTTTTGATTTCTAATATGGTAAATAAAGATTTGAGTGGATGGTTTTCAGCTGACATTCATTCTAAAGCCAAGAAAAAATCCAGGTTCAGAACTAAGTGTTTTAGTTAGGAGAGATGACAGAAGTTCTGCTTAGTCAACAAAATGATGGACTGGGTATTACGACCATCTTGTACCTCACTGGTACAAATCGGCATAATTATGCTCTAATTGTATCTTAAGAGAAAAGTTTTATTTTAACAGGAAGGGTGATATGTAGGAGGAGCTAAAGTGGGAGGAGTACGGAGAGGAAGAGAAGGAGTAAGGAGAGGAGGAGAAGAAGGAGAGGAGAAGCTAGGTGATGAGAGAGAGAAAGAGAGAGAAAGAGGGGAGGGAACACAGAGGCAGATGTTCACGTGTCTCCACCAGTCAAAGATAGTTGATATATCTAGGTTGGGTATTAGGTTACACTTCTGACTGAGCATTAGCAAACTTATAAAGCCTTTGATAGCATTTTAAAAAAATTGTATAAAAGCAAAAAGGAAAAGGGGGCATGGGATAGGGGTTTTCTAGGGAGGGAAAATGGGGAAAGGGGATGATATCTGAAATGTAAATAAAATATCCAATAAAAAAATTAAAAAAAAAAAGAAATTAAAGTTACAACTATACTTTCTGGGGAATAAAGATACTGCCCAGCTGCGAAGGTTACTTGCTGCCCTCACAGAGGATCATGGATGGGTTCCTAGCGTCCACATGGAAAGTTCCAACCTTCTGTAGCTCTAGTTCCATGGAATATGACACCCTCCTTTGGCCTCTGATGGCACCCTGAAAGCATAGCGCACACATACACATTAAGGAAAACAATCATATACATAGAAAAGAACAAGTAAGTCTTTAAAAGAAAATAAACTCCCTGTGCTGTCAATTGCATGTGTGTGCATGTGCATGTGTGTCTAAGTGAGTGCACGCGCGCGGTGTGTGTGTGTGTGTGTGTGTGTGTGTGTGTGTGTGTGTGTGTGTATGTGTGCATGGAGCAGAGAATATAAATTTATTAAGGAAAACAAGAAGGAACTCATGAGAGTAGAAGTAGCTTTAAGAGAGATATAACCTCCTTTTTTGAGTGACCCTGACTGGCCTAGAATGAAAAAAATACATATCTTACAAATTCAAGGCCAATTTGGATGCATAGTGAGTTTGAGGCAAGTCTGGGCTATATGATGAATGAGCTGTTATTTTAAGTCCACAGAAGCAAAAAAAACAAGGCAAAGTTGACAAGATTTGGGGAATAAGGAGTGACTGCCGATCAGCATAACTCACGCTTTTCAGTAACCTTAGCAGCTGGACAAAAGTCCCTGTGTTCTGACAAAATAAAATAAAAGATCACTAATTTACAACAGGGTTGTTTAGGAAGGACGCCCTTAGCCCAGAGTCGAAACACTCCCATCATTAGGTCACCTTCAGTTCAGTTCTGCTTACTGATCCTGTCGCAGATACATTCTCCTCTCGCTCTCGCTCTCATGATTTTGAGAGAGGATTTCACTATGCACTGCAGTCTTACCTGTCCTGGAACTTGGAACCCTCCTGCTTCAGTCTGACCAAATGCTGGCAGTGTAGCCTTACGCCAAACATTATCTATGTTCTGTTTCCTATCCATCCCTATCCACACTATTCTTAAAGCTTCTAGGAAACTAAGGGCTGGGGAATTCTGCGTAAAACTATAATGCTCCTACCTTCACTGAAACCTGACACAGGGCCCAGGCTCTCCGAGAGTGGAGGAAAAGCAACCAAGAAGTGTTAGCAGAGAGGGTGGCAATTCATAACACTCTCTTTGGAATGGTTGTTCTTTCTTTTCCTAAATGATGACAGGATTGTGGTGGGACACTAGTGCGTGTGCACATGCACACACACAGTTTGCCACATGCACCGTTGGGCTACTTGTGCACCAGCCTGCACCAATTGTGCTAAGGAGCCACAGGGACATGTCTATACTATTAGACAGCCCTGTAACAGTGTCTCAGAAAACAGGCACTATATATGTATGGGAGTCATAAAGTTGTGACTATGAAAATAGGACAGATTTTACTTTGGTTTCCGGCTTTCTAAGCAATCTGTCTTGATGAGTAAGGAATTCCATGTTTATCCCTCTACTACAATGACTTACTGAAATGCAAAACTCTAGAACATACACCATAAAGTAATGTTTCAGTAGCAACCTGAGTTGATGATGACAGCAGGAAGAACTAGCGTGAACCTTTGTTGACAATGGACCACATGCTCTGACTGGAGCTCAACACACGTGTAAGAGCAGCCCTGTAACCACCAGGGAAGGGCCTTCTCCAGGGCACCAGGTCAGGCTTCTGATTCCAGAATGCCTCAGGAATAGCTTACAGATGAAAACAATTACAAAATGTTTCCCTAAGGTAGTTTATTGAATTTCAGGAAGATACTTTGCAGCTAAACTTAAATGAAGGAAGGAAGATGGAGGAGTGGGGAGAGAGCAAAGCACACCTTTAAGAGCAAGTGTGGTAGCACATGCCTCTAAGCCATTATCAGGGAGGCTGAGGTTGAAGGAGCAGACATTTAGCTACTTTGTGAGATTGTTGCAAGGAAAAAAAAAAAAACCCAAGAAATTATAAGGAAAGAGTAAAGAAAAGAAAATGGAGCTGGGACACAAAATTCACAAGTTGTATAACTTTGTAAACACAATATACAAATTATTTTGTGTATTTCCATTTTATTTGATCAGGCTCTCCTCCTTCCAGTCCTGCAATATGTTGCTTTCTGATCTAGCACACAGTTCTTATTCTCTTCCTATGTTCCAAGAGGCACTTAGAGTTCTGGCAAAACCTCCTGCATGCTGAGGACAGGCATGTGCCACTCTGCTTGACTCAAAATCTTGTTTCATTTACTTTTGCCAAAAGACTACACACAAACACATTTTTTCTTCTTTGGCTAGAGTTGAACGTAGGTATGTGGTTGTGCACGTGATCTATCACTGAGCTGTATGGCTAGACCTACATAAATCAGTACTCATCCTCCGCTCCACTGGCTCCTCGTGCCAAGTCGAAAGCTGAGATTTCTGACAAAGACTCTTAAAGTTCCATCAGAGAGAGGAAAGAGTAACACCTCACTTAAGGTAAAGCACACGACCTAGACTTTCCCACCCATCTCAAGCTTAAAGCTTTCCACTGCAATGAAGCTGTGCTTCAGGTCCAGGGAACATCTCCAAGGAGGAGGCGGATGGAATATGAGTTAGAGGATGAGGAGGAGTACAGTGAAATGCTGTCTTCTGAATATAACATGGCAATCATATTCATGGGCAGTTATAACTATCTGCACAAGGCTTACACAAAGTCAAGCCAGCCAAAATTCTGGCATAGATGTCAGTGGTGCCCTCTAGGCCTTTCCCTTTCCTGAGGAGCTGCTGGATGGAGATAATCTTTTAGAGGGTGTTTGTGGGGCAGTTAGCTCACGCGTGGGGGCGGGTGTGGGTCTTGCTGGGCAGAGTTGTGGATCCTGCGGCTCTGGGGAGCAGAAGCTCGGGAATTTGACTGAGTTCATTCCATGTGGCACCAGGCTGACACTGTGGGGCTCCTCCAGGGCATGAAGAGACCTCAGTCTGTCCCAGACTCCTTTGAGAGCCACGGAAGAACAGAGATGCGAGGGCATACAGGCAGAGGGCAGAGAAGAACTGGGGGAGGAAAGCCCCGACAGCGACCTGAGAGTTGAGACTCTTGGTTACTGTACTTGCTTGGCTGGATCAAGGCTTGCTCAGCTAGCTTGCTTGAGTTGGTGGACGTAGAGAAGTTCTCAGCAGCGGGAGATTAGGTGGCACGGCTCGGTAGTTACAGGCCTTCTCCATGGTTCCCCAAAGACACGAGGAAGTCCATGGTTTTAAAGAGTTTATTGTCATGGTAGAAAGTAGATGAATCTGGCTGCACCCCTCCCCTTTTGTCAGGGTGGGCCTGACTTAAATAGGGAGAGAGGAGGGCCTGGGAAGGAATATTTAATTGGCTACATCCTCTGGCCTTCAGGTATCTCATTAATATGAAAATTTCTTGAGGCTGAGGCCTGCAGTCATGCCCTCAACCTGAGGAGGGGCTGGTAGGGGGTGAGATATGTGCCGTCCCTTGAAGGCATGGATACCTGCTGGGTCTCCTGCTATTACTAGCCAGTGCTCTACCAGAAACCAAGCCATCCTTTCAGGGTCCCACAGGCATTTCCATTGGAAGGTTTCCCATGCTTCAGTGAATAGTCCTGAACTTGTGCACATCCTGGCAGCATTAACTAGGCATTGTGGGTGGTGAAGAAATAAATGAACATAGAGTTAAAAGAGGAGGCATGCTGAGGAGGGCATGTGGGGAGGACATGTGGGCAGAGCTGGAGTTGGATACAACAAGAATTCTTGTATGCACATATAAAATTCTCAAAAATAAAGAAAACCATAGCTAAAAATTAGAAGTAGAATTGTGTTGGAATGATTTAAAAGAAGATTCAAGTCCAGCTTCTTTTCTAGTTGGGTAATGTAGTATAAAATCTGTATTTTTATAGTTTTGTTTTAAGTCAGGGTCTCTTATAGCTGAGGCTGGCTTTGAACTCACTGGTTCCCTTGCTTGTACATCAAGTGTTGCAGAGCCTTCCAAACCTCATATAAAGTGCTGAAGGTCAAACCTAGGACTTTTTAAGCGCTAGTTCAGTGAGCGCTGAGCCTCACTGAGCCTCACACTCTAAGAAAAGACACTTGTATATGGGGTGGGTGTGGTGACACACGCCTGTAATGCTAGCAATCAAGAGGATGAGGCAAGAGGATTATAAATTAGAATACACACTAAATAAATAAGTATAAAATTTGAAAATAAAGAAAAAAGTTACAAAGTTCAAGAATTCCAAAGAAAAAGTAGCACCTCACCAAAGAGGAAGTGCATTTTAACTAATTGGTTAATTAATTTAGTGTGCAAGTGCACGCCCATGTGTCTGTGTATGCAGGTGCTTATGTGTGTCAATGCACCTGCATGTGGAAGTTAGAGGACGACCTCCGGTGCTGACTCTCAGGTGTGGTCTACCCTGCTCTTCTGAGACACTTTCTCATTGGCCTAGAGATCGTCCACCTGGCTGATGAGGGCTCCAGGTGTCCACCTGTCCATGTGTTCCCACCCAGGGAGCAGAAGCCCTTTTTATGTGATGTCCGCACCTACTCCCTATGGCATAGCTTCTCATAGGTGACGTTGGGGGTCGTGGAAATACAACAGCAGTGAAAGGTTTTTGAGTGGTCAACATTGAACATTAATTCAGAATCAAACGCAAAACGAATGAGGTGTTCCTGGAGGCGCTTGCCTGTGCTGGGATGCTCAACTTCTGAGAAGTCGTCATTCTGAATACACATGTGTATTCTGCATGCTGCAATGCTCTACAGCACTAATAAATATTCAGATTTGCTTCAAATCTGAACTATAGAGACATATAGTTTAATTATAGAAAACATTTTTAATATCTTCCTATAATTTTTCAGCACTTATCACATTGGATTATCTGTAGTTTGTTGTTAGAATGCTTGATCTTTAAAACTGCTGCTTGAGTTGTTCTTTGAGTTGGGCTTTGTAAAAATCTACTACACAAAGTTTGGCTTGTGTTTAGGACAGAATAGTCGAGTGATTTCTGAAATGGTACCAAATAAACTTCTGCTATTTTGAAGTTTGTACAATACTATCCTGCATTGGCAACTTTAAAACAATTCAAAATACCAATCATGTTTAGGCAAGATCTAATGCTTTATATAAAAATAAGCAAGCAGGATCTGTAGCTCTGGCTGGTTTGAAGCTAACTGTGTAAATGAGGCTGGCCTCAAATTTGCAGTGATGATCTTTCCTGACTCTCTTGTGCTGGGCTTATCAGTGCCACCACACCTCGCCCAAATACTTAGAGGACTGTGAACTGAGATAAGTTCCTCCATTCTCCTGCTAAGTGAAATGATTTGCTGCCTATCACTTTTGCAGTTAACAAATTCCCGATTTCTTGCCCCCTTCCTTAACATTTCCTGCAATTTAAAACTAAAGCGTTGATAATGAAGATCAAGTTCATATGTAGAATACGATGTAAAAATAATGTGAGCTCTTTGTTTGGCTTGGTAAACGGATGTGCAAGTCATTCAGAAAAATGAAAGTCAGGGGCTGAGCTTTGGAGAAGGTCCCTGGACCTAGAGCAGCATCATTGTACAGAGGGAAGGGCAGGGCTGTAGCTAGCCAGGGAGCACACCTCATCATGATGGCTTTGGACACTTCACAATTTTTAAACTTAAACGGAGGTTATTGGACTCATCTTACTCTTACCAGTAAATATAGACACTTAAATTAAAAAAAAAAGTCAGAAAGTATGCTGATTGCAGTTCTCTAACCCTTCTGGAGTGAGGCAGTAGCCACGGGGAGCTCCTTACGCAAGAGCAACAGCATATTTCTCTGTCTGCCGGGATGGGTCTATGGCAATGAGGGATGACTGGTGTTCTGTCACTAAAACTGTAGACACATGAAATCTGCCGAAAGATTTCATGAAAGACAGTATGTCTTAGCTTAACCATACATGTATCTTCTAACTGTTTTTTTATAAAGATGTTTTTTATATATCACAATTGGACACGTAATTATTTTGACCTACATTTTTGGAAATAATTTAGGGTTTACAAGTTATGTTTTGTTAAGGTTTAGGAGAGTTGTTAACAAACACAATAAGGGGCATAAAAGATGTACTACCTTGTTTTCTGGGCTATGGGTGGATGACCGACAGTGGATGATGTCACTAATAAGCAATTATAACATCCAACATTCCAAAAGTATTTAGTAATTTGTTTTGAAGAAACACAGCTTCCAAAAGAACAAAAAGATACTCCAAATATTTATTTGGATGGCTGCATGCCGAAGCAAAGTGAAATGCGTAAAATAAAGAGTCCTAACTCCTAAAAGCATCAAATATTTTGCCAGTGGAACAGGATTCAAACTTTTTTTTTTTTGTAAAGTGGTATGTAGGTACAGAGTACTCACAAGCAGGAGTAAGGCCTGGGAAAGTTCACCTGCAGATGGATTATCTGGATCACTGGGCACTCTCTATGGGAAGCCTATTTCTTTTGAAATGCTAAAGATGGCAATGACCCTCCCAGAGTAACACATAAGAACTATATTAACTACTAAGTGCATGTATGGCATGATGGTGGAAGAACCTGGCTATGTCTATCTGTATCATAATTTCTACAATGTGTTCCCACAGTTCCTAGCCTGAGGGCTCTCTGGGCTCTCATGAGCCAGGTAGCAGCTCAAGACTGAGTCATGAGGCACTCTTCCCAGAGCAGCCTTGCTGGAGTGAGTCTAACTGGAAATATTTGACCTCCCTACTCTCAGTCTTCAAAAGTCTTCTGAGTTGAAAAGTGTTCAAACAAATATTCTAGTAAGGACTAAAGGTAGTGTCAGCTTTAGTCAGAATGGGTTCATATGCCCAATGAAGCTTGTCTTATGTCTAGATATGCTTTCTAAACACCTGAACAAATAAATCTTTACTTTCACCCCAGAACCATATAATGTAATTGCATTATAATATAGGAATGCAAAAAAGGAGATATTTGCCAGTAAGACACATAGAATAACAGACAGAGTGTTCTTATATCTGCTCCAAGTTTATCCTACAGCAGATCTATTTATGGAATATACTTCTTTCAAGTGCATAAACTCTCAGACAGAAATGTCACTCATCTGAAAGGTGTTACAGAAAGAGCTGATAGGACAGAGACTAGGCCAGTCAAAAGAAAGGGTGGTGAATGTTCACGATTTAGAATGGTCACACTGGGAGGTCATCATGCAAAGGAGAGAAGATGTTGTCAACAAATGACTCAGAATGTTTCTGACTTGTAACAGGTTTTCTGTAACAATACTAGAAGCTCAGGTGGTACTATAATTAAATAATTATCATACTGAAGGAGGAATATGTGACTTGAAGAAAGGTAACAATGAGTTTGAGAACCCCATATTTATTGTTTATGGTATTTAATTATGTCATAGGATACTTTTTAAAAAGTGTTTCTTCCTAGATAGGCTCATTGGTAAAACAGTGGTAACCAATCTTACAGAGGTAACCGACTGTGCTGGATAGTTTTATGTCAACTTGACACAGACTAAAGTTATCTGCAAGAAGGGAGCTTCAGTTAACAAAATGCTTCCAGGGTTAGAGAGTTAGCTCAGTAGTTAAGAGCACTATTCTTGCAGAAGACTAGGTTTGATTCTCAGTACCCACAAAGCAGTTCACAACTGTCTATAACTCCAGTCACAGGGGATCTAATGCCTGCTTTTGACCTCCTTGGGCACATGATGCACACAGATCCATGCAGGCAGAATACTCAGACCTGCCAAATAATAAACAAACAAACAAACAAACAAAAAAAACAAAAAAAAAAGAAAAAGGGAAAAAATGCTTCCATAAGATAGGCTACAGGCAAACATATAGGGTATTGATGGGTGATAGCTCTGGACTGGGCTTCAGGCAAACACACAGGGTATTGATGGGTGATAGCTCTGGACTGGTCCTGGGTTCTGTAAGAAAGCAGGCTGAGGAAGCCACGGGAACAAGGCAGTAAGCAGCACCTCTTCATGGCCTCTGCATGTGCTCCTGCCTCCTCCTCGTTCCTGTCCTGCTTGAGTTTCTGCTCTCACTGCTTTTGATGATGAAGAGTTACATAGAACTATGAGTGGACAAACCTTTTCCACCCCCAGGTGCTTTGGATATTGGCGTTTCATCACAGGAATAGTAACCCCAGCTAAGATAACAACCATCATCAAACTGGATTTGTGGCACACTCCGCAGAGGAAATCCATGCCCTGTGCTGCAAACCTTGCCACAGATCTTACTGCTCTCATTTTGCTAAGCAGATGTGTTATCAAACTGCCTAGTAACATTTATATTTATCCAGTAGACAACTGCTACATGGGCAGAAATTAAGATAGACACAAGTAACGCGGGTCAAAGTGCTGAGCAAAGGAACTGTTGAGTGCTCTTATCTAAAGCAGACTTTTACATCACCACACCAATGTTCATGAAGAGGAGAACATGAGTTGCAGGGTGGGGAGGAATGCTGTGAAGTGTTGTCTTCTGGACATGACGTGACCCTTATACTTCTGAACGTACAGCAGCTATAGCTATCTGCATAGACCTGAACAAGATAAAGTCAGTAGTAAGGTGAGTGAGCACTCCAGAGGGCAGCACTAATTGGAGTCAGTGGGGAGAGAGCTCCAGGAAAGAAAGGAAAAGTGTTGGGAATGTCTGAGGGCACGAGTGGAGATTTAGGGGAGCATATGATCAAGGTACATTGTAAACATTTATGAACTCGACAAAGAATAAATTAAAAATACTCAAAGAAGAAAAAATGTGTTCCTTCTAATGTATAGAATAAAATGATTACTGATGAAGCAAAAACTATGGTTTGATCAGTCTGTATACCACAACATCTCCCGCTACCCAAACTGTTCAGGGTGAGATGCCCCAGCACTTGCCATAGAACAAGATCTCATGTAGCCCAGGCTGGCCTCAAACTATGCAACTGATGATGGCTTTGAACTTCTGACCTTCCCATCTCTACCTCATTAATTCTGAGATTACAGAGGTATGCCATCACACTCAGAAAAAACATTAGTACTTGACAACTTAAAACAGTTTTGCTTATTTCACCACTCAGGAAGCAGAAGCAGGTAGAAATCTGTGAGTTTTAGGCCAGCTTGGTCTATATACATAGAGTTTTAGGTCAGCCAGGGCTACCTAGTGAGACCCTGTCTCAAAGGAAAACAAATGTTTAAGTCTTTTCATCGAGTTAGACTTTCATGTACATGCACTATTAAACAGAGATGTTTTGTTTTTATTTACAGTTTAAAAAACTATAGAAAACAAATCTTCAATTACAGGGTCAAGAAATGAAATATACGTACAACTTTTAAAAATCTTTGTTTTTGTTTTCTGTTTCCCTTTATTATGATTATTATTATGGTCAGATTCATGAGCTGGCTCTAGGATGCTGAAAGTTCTGGCCAGCCAATGAGGTAGGGCCCAGTGGACTGATGGAAGGCTTTCCTTGTGACCTAAAGTCTCTGGTTTATACAACAGGGTAAAAACTAATCCTGAACAGTTTATTACTGCAAGTTTTGCAGTCCTTAAGCTATCTTAACTTGAAACAGTATTCAAAGAGGTAAAAATAATATTATTACCAAAATGTATTAATTTCTAGAAATGAGAGGACTTAAAAAAAACTAAACAAAATGTTAACAACAATTGTCTTACTTAGGCTTCCACTGCTGTGACAATATACCATGACCATGGCAAGTCTTGTAAGGCAAACATTTAATTGGGGCTGGTTTACAGACTCACAGGTTCAGTCCATTATCAAGGTGGGGAGCATGGCAGCATTCAGACAGGCATGGTGCTAAAGGAGTTGAGAGTTCTACATCTTCATCTGAAGGCAGCCAGGAGAAGACTGGCTTCCAGGCAGCTAGAAGAAGGGTCTCAAAGCCAATTTCCACAGTGACACACTTCCTCCAATAAGGCCCCACCTCCTAACAGTGAGGCTCCCTGGGGCCAAGCATATTCAAATCACCACAATTAATATTTTTACTAGAGACATTTCACTTCATACATGTGATATACTGTTATTTGTTTTTTCTTAATTTCAACAAAATATTATTCAGAATGGTGTTTAATTATTTTGATTATCAATTACGTTTCTATAGCAATACTGTATGGTCACTCAACTGCCAGTCTTACTTTAGAGTTCAAGTATGAGCAGTCCTGGCTTACTGACTTAAAAAATAAAAATCTGAAATAAAAGCCAAAAAGTTTGCTTTTTATTTGTTATTACATAAAGTAGCTGACCTTCCAGCATATTCTTACCTTCCTCTTGTAGCTTTCTGTAGAACCTTCACTCCAGACATGCTGAGGGACCTCCCTTCTAACGGTCTGTTCTTCCAGACGGTGCTGTTCAAGTACACTTCCCCAAACATCCCACAGGCATCCTGCACTAGAAGGCAGGACCTGCAAAAAGCAGCATATTTATCTTGTAATTAAGAATCAAGAAGATCCCTGTCTTCTTCCCCCAAACTGACTTTTTAAAAAATGTGTGTGTGTGTCTCTCTCTCTCTGTGTGTGTGTGTGTGTGTGTGTGTGAGAGAGAGAGAGAGAGAGAGAGAGAGAGAGAGAGAGAGAGAGAGAGAGAGACAGTACATACGTGCAGCTCAGAAGACAACTTGTGGGAGACTCTGTCTCCTCTCACCACACTGGTCCTGATAAATGAACTTAAATCGTCAGCCAGGCTCTGCAGCAGCAGCCGCCTTTGCCCTCTGAACCATCTTGCCAAACTTTGTTTAGATTTTGTACATGCAGGTATTAGGATGACTAGCCACAAAACACAGGAGACAAAACGTATTTCAGCATGTGCCCCAGCCATTGTGGTTGAAGAGCTGACAATGACGGCTACCCTCCAGAGACCATGTGTCCTCTTTTCTGACTTCTGTCCTCTTCCCAAGTGGATGCTCAACAGTGACAAGAGCTTCAGTACACAATGTTGAGAATGATAACATGAATGCTCACTGAGAAGTCACAAAAATAACAGACATGCATACTCCCCAAAAGAAAGATCAGGGTCATTCTTAAATAGGGCTTCTACTGTGGTGATAAAACCCTGTGACCAAATGTAACATGGAGAGGAAAGGTCTATTTTCATCTTACACTTCTAGGTAACAGTCTACAATGGAAGGAAGTCAGTAAAGGAACTCAAGACAAGAACCTGGAGGAAGGAACTGAGTAGACGTCATGGAGGTACATTCCTACGGGCTCACTTCTCATGTCTTGCTCAACCTGCTTTCCTACTGAACCTGGAATCACCTGCACAGGGATGGCACTGACCACAGTGGAACCTTCTGTGTCAATCATTAATGAATAAAATACGACACAGCCTTGCCTACAGGTCAATGTTATGGAGGCATCGGCTCAATTAAGAGTCCCCCCCTTCTGAGCTATGTCTAGGTTTAAGTCAAGTTGACAAAAGCAGTGACATTGCCCTAGCTGGAAGCCGTGACATATAGCTGGGACAAAAAGGACAATCCTCCCAATTTTAAGGTCAGAGGCCAGCATGAGTTTCTAGTTATTTTTACTTCCACCTTAGGTAAACAAAGATCAACTTAAAGTGACATTCTCTAAAATGATTTCATGGAGCATAAAAAAGCTGTCAGTGCACATTGCTATCTAAAGGAAAACGCGAGATGGAAACAAAACAATGAGGCAAAGGACAACACCTCTAGACCCCCGAAGCTCCATCAGAGGAACAAGAACTCTAGGGTCCTACTGAAGCCCCATGTGCAGGGCAAAAGCTCTATACCCCCTGAAGTCCTATTTACAAGAAGAAAACCTCTGGATTCTTGATAAATCCTCATCCACAGGGGAAGAAAAGTTTAGACTCCCCTATGAAGCCTCATCCACAGCAACAGGAATTCTAGAGCAGTAGTTCTCAGCTTTCCTAATGCTGTAACCATTTAATTTTGTGGTGACCACCAACCATAAAATTACTTTCATTGTTACTTTATAACTGTAACTCTGCTACTGTGTTTTATCGTAATGTACATATTGGATATATGACCCTGTGGAAAGAGTTGTTGGACGCCCAAAGACTGAGAAACGCTTCTTTAGATTCCATAAGAAGCCCACTCATAGAACACCGACTTCACAATAGAAAAAAATACGAATCCTGCAAATAAATGTGTTCATATTACAATAATTAAAAACAAAAAAAGAAGCGAGATATGAAAAAAGTGTGAGGAACAGATCTATTGAGGAATTATGATGTTAACAGAGATGAAAGTTCATATCTTTTATAAAAGTAAATTCACAAAAATATTAATATGACAGAGCTATAAAAATGGACTGGCTAACTTGACAAAGTAAACAGAATTTCAGAAGCTCAAGTTACATTTATTCACATAGCAAACTCACTCAATTTAGCGTGAGAAATCACTACATGCATCCATAGGGTGTGTTTACACCATCGAGGTGTATATGGGGATACTGCCAGAGCTCAGCTTGAGAGCTCAGAAAGCAAACATGAGAAGGGCAGCAACAGTGGGCAGGACAAGGGTGAACACACTCCATTGGGGTTCCAGAGAGCAAGTGCACTGAGGAGTTCAGTGACTTGGTTTTGTTTTTTATAACTATTATTATTGGTTACTTTATTTGTTTACATTTCAAATGTTGTCCTCCTTCCTGGTTTCTCCTCTGCAAGCCCTCTATCTCAACTCCTCCCCTGGCCTCTATGAAAGTGCTCTCCAACCCACCCACCAACTCCCACCCACCACCCTAAAGCTTCCACAGGACCAAGGGCCTCCCTTCCCGTTGATGCCCAATAAGGCCATCCTCTGCTACATATTCAGCTGGAGCCAGGAGTCCCTCCGTGTGTACTCTTTGGTTGGTGGTCTAGTCTCTGGGAGCTCTGGGGGGTCTGGCTGGTTGATATTGTTCTTCCTGTGGGGTTACAAACCCCTTCAGCTCCTTCAGTACTTCCCCTAACTCTTCCCTTGGGGTCCCCGTGCTCAGTCCGAAGGTTGGCTGTGCAGCGCTTTTTGGCCTCAGCAATAGTGTCTGGGTTTGGTGTCTGCAGATCGGAGGATCCCCCGTGGGGCACTCTCTGGATGGCCTTTCCTTCAGTCTCTGCTCCACTTTTAGTCCCTGTATTTTCTTTCTTTTTTTTTTTTAATTTAAAACATTTTTTTTTAAATTATTTAAGACCTTTATTAACAGGTGCTTGCAGTTTGTTGACTTTTTGAAAAAAAATCAAGTTGTAAGCTTTATTACAAATTAAAAATGAAGTTCTAAAAAATCTCAACTTGACCAGATATGAAACAATTTAAAAACCATTAAAGGTGTATTGAGAAAAACCAGGCCTTTTTTTCCCCCCACTAAAACCATGTTTGTCATTACCAAAAAGAGACATCTTTAGGTAAAAATAATAAAAAACCCATGCTGCATAGATAATGCAGATAGTTCTAATGTTATCTGGTCAACGGGCAAAAAGCAAGCACTTAAGGTCTTCAGCTCCAATCTTTGTTCATTTCTTATTGCTGGAATTTCATATTCATTTCTTCTTGTTGGATGACCAAACCGGATGATAGCAGAGATCGTAAGCCCGCATTTACTCAGCCCCGCCCTGCTCAGCCTCGGGAGCCGGAGCGGACAAATTCTCAGCTGGTGGCTCCGCTGCTTTTGTCTCTGCCATCTTGTGGTTTAGGGTTCGCTGGGGCGTCTGTGTCGGAATTCAAGTTGCTGCGATGGTGACGTTGAGGTGGCTGCTGACCTTGGGTCTCACTCCTTGATTTTCTTTGTCCCCTTCATTGCCATCCTCTCTAGGCTGTCTTTGGCGAGGAGGGCCCCTGAAATGAATACTACGGAATCATGGTCTGTAACCCCGATACATATTCTGTCTCACTGGTCTACCTTGCTCTCCTGCACCCTGGTTGTCAGCACCCTCCATCACTTCTCCTTGCACAGGGGGGTTGGAATTTCTTTCTCCCACTCTCACTATTCTGGTAATTCTGCTGGTAATTGCGTGGAGGACCCCTATGAAGTGGACAGTGTTTATAATGGTTACAGTCTGCTCCGTATTTACTGCCTTGAACTAGAACTCCACCAGGGCCTGTAACATTTGCTGCCTCCGCACCCTTTTCTCCTTCAATAACATCAAACTCCACAGTCTCTCCATCTCCTACACTGCGAAGGTACTTCCTGGGGTTATTCTTCTTTATGGCAGTCTGGTGTACAAATACGTCTTCCTTGGTATCATTCCTGTTGATGAAATCATATCCGTTCCTTACGTCGAACCATTTTACTGTTCCCAAAACCTTTGTTGTGAGGCCGCCCAGGACGCCACTACCCGCGCAGCTGCACGTGGAGCCGGGTTTGGTGTCGGTGGCGCTAAGGGTGGCAGCGGGGGTGACGGGCGGCTGCTGGGTCTCAGCCTCACTGCTCATAGTTGCGGTGATGGTGACTGGGGCTGGCAGCGATGGCGATGGCTCCTCCCGGGTGTGATGGTGACTAGGCCGGCGGCTGCAGTGGGGCTCTCAGGGGTCCCCCCTGTATTTTCTTTAGACAGGAACAACTCGGGGTTAAAAATTTTGAGACGGGTGGGTGGCCCCATCCCTCAACCAGGGGCTGTGCCTATCCACTAGATACGGATTTTACAGGTTCTATGACCCCTGTGTTGGGTATTTCGGCTAATGTCATCTCTGTTAAGTCCTTGGTACTACGTGATCATCTTATTAGCTGCTGAAAAAGAATTTGACAAAATACAATACTCTTTCATGGTAAAAGTCTTGGAAAGATCAGGAATTTAAGGTATATACCTAAACATAATAAAAGCAATATACGGCAAATCAATAGCCAACATCAAACTAAATGGAGAGAAACTTGAAGCAATCCCATTAAAATCAGGGACTAGACAAGGCTGCCCACTCTCTCCTTGTCTATTCAGTATAGTACTCAAAGTTCTAGCCAGAGCAATTAGACAACAAAAGGAAGTCAAAGGGATGCAAATTGTAAAGGAAGAAGTCAAGATATCACTATCTGAAGATGATTTGATAGTATATATAAGTGACCCCAAAGCCTCCACCAGAGAACTCCTAAACTGACAAACAATTTCAGCAAAGTGGCTGGATATAAAATCAACTCAAACACATCAGTAGCCTTCCTCTACTTGAAGGATAAACAGACTGAGAAAGAAATTAGGGAACTGACACCCTTCACAATAGTCACAAATATTATAAAATACCTTGGTGTGAATCTAACCAAGCAAGTGAAAGATCTGTATGTCAAGAACATCAACTCTCTGAAGAAACTGAAGAAGACCTCAGAAGACGGAAAGATCTCCCATGCGTGTGGATCGGCAGGATTAATATAGTAAAAATGGCCATCTTGTCAAAAGCAATCTACAGATGCAATGCAATCCCCATCAAAATTCCAACACAATTCTTCACAGAGATAGAAAGAGTAATTCTCAAATTTATCTTGAATAATAAAAAACCCAGGGTAGTGAAAACTATTCTCAACAAGAGCACTTCTGGGGGAATCCCCGTCCCTGACCTCAGGCTGTACTTCGGAGTTCAGTGACAGAGGAAAGGCAGCATGTCCTAAATCACCATGGAAGTAAACAGTGACAAAAGGATGGAGCACAGAAGACCACGGTGTAACAGAGAACAGAGAAAACAACGACAAGATTCTTAAAAACAAGCAGCAGATGCCAATTTGAAAGACTATATATTAGAACAGAAATTTAATTTAGTTAAATTAAAAATTAATAGAAAATTAATAGAAAGCTACTTTCTTAAATCTTATGATAAAGCCAGAAGATAGTGGATTATTTTCAAAATTCTGAAAACTACCTCAGAACTATCTACCAACAAAAGTGATTTCAAGAGTGGTTATAAAATAAAGAAATTTTCAGCTTTTTTTTTTTTTAAAGGAGTACTTTCCAATTGGTATTTAATTCAAGCTGGAATATTTGTAAATTACTAATGCCATCACAAAAAAATTTCTCAATTATATTATTTAGAAAGAAAGAAATAATCCTGGGGAAAGTGCTGGAATTACTGGTATATAGTACCACGTCTAGCTTTGGAAAGAACACTTATTATTTGTATTAGTATAGTAATTAATATATTTTTATTATCTATATCTATACCCATAGAGTACATGCTGGCTTGAATTCAAGAGCCTCCTCTGTCTGCATCCCAACACTTGGGATTACAGGTAGAAGTCACAATGCTCAACTATTCTGAAAACTATAACATACTTTTGAATTCACAAATCAAACAGAAAATTGTAACTAGAAAATAACCCAATACTATGATCTATTTGATAAAAGTAAATGTCAAAACTTATTGTTAGGGAAATGATAGCATTCCATATAATAAGACTGTATTTTCTATTACATTTTGTTTATCTGTTTTTTTTGTGGTAGTGAGAATTGAACCTAGGGCCTTGTATCTGCCATCTCTTGCTACTGAGCTATATCTTGTACTTTTCTATTTTATTTTGAATTAGTTTTCTATGTCATTTTCACAAATTTTACATCAAACCTCTGCAGTTCCTGATGCTTCCTGAAGCTGCTGCATCCACCTGCCCAGTCTTAAAGCAGTGCTCCTGAAGCCCTTGCTGATGCAGTGCACGTCTCAGTGAGCATGCTCAGGTCAGTGCCAATCACAGATCTCCCTTCCTGTCATAGTCACTTACACGCTTCCTCACTTCCCAGCTACCTTTTGTTATTTGGCCCCAGTTTGTTACATGGCCCTGGATCATGCTTCCGGGCCCCTGCCCTGGGCACTGTTCTCCCTTGGTTCATGCTGTTTGGATGTGCTCTCTCTCACACTGTCCTCCACATAGCTGTGGCTCATGCCTGAAGTGGGTTTCCACAAAAGCAATTACCTTACAGGACACAGTGAATCCCACCTACTTGTCAATGCTTCCTCTTGGTGAAACACTATCTTCAAAATCCAATGCTGTCCCAGGTCTCTGCAGAAAAATTCCACAATCTGCTTATACTGAGTGGGACTCAAATGGCTTCCCAGCAAAGCAGCATTCTGTCAGAGATTTAGGACCTTGCAAAAATGATCTATATGAGCTTGAATCTACTCATTTTAACATGGAAGTAACAGAAGTTGATGCAGGCAGCACTGGAAAGTTACCCACAGAGCTTAGGGCTAGGTTCAGTGGATGGCAGTGTGCAAATCTTCCTTTAGTGAGTACCATTGATATCAAAGTTTAAAAATGTTACTTTTTCTAAAACATTCTTGCACATGTTCCATTAGGTCAGTTGTTGGTTTTTCTACGGATTAACTTGCTTTAATAGATGATACTTTTGTTTATCAGATATTGTGGGTATATAAAAAATAGGTAAGCTGTGTACTGAACGCCTATGACCTGTCATGCTCACTAATTTTCCTTGTCTGTAATCATGGAATCATTACACAATGCCAGTTTTGCTTCTTCATTTTGATGCTGTCTGTTTTCCTTTGTAACAGTGTGAACAAACATTTCTGAAAAGAAGCTGTGTCTGGCTAAGAACAAAACCTCCTATGAGTCTATGTCTGCAGATTCTGCTGGGAATCTCAGTGCTGTGGAGAGACAGGGACTTTATAGGTTCAGAAGCTGATCGCGCTATCTTGGGTTACTTTTAGCCTTCCAGGATGCCGTTTCTGTCTACACTCTGTATCAGAACTAATACATCATGATACTAAACACCTCTTAGAAGCTATTAACTTCAACAGAACACTAGTTTCCACTATCCAGAGAGCTGTAAATGTCACCAGAAAAGTATCTTGGGTCTTTCTACACATCTCGTTTGTAACTACCTCTCTGGTGCACCCACCAATATATTTTAAACTTGCCATGATTTATGACTTTGTTCTGTAAAACTATAAAAACTTAATGAAACTAATTCTACAATGGAACATTGAATTTGCTGTAACCTACATCTAAGTTCCTGGGTCACGCATAATGGCTCTAGTAGAATAAACCGCTTCTTACTCTCTTTACGATGAGTGCCCGGGCAGTGGTGGCACACACCTTGAATCCCAGCACTTGGAAGGCAGACACAGGTGGATCTCTGAGTTCTAGGTCAGCCTGGATTACAGAGTACGTTCCAGGACAATCAGGACCACACAGAGAAATCCTGTCTCAAAAAACCAAGATGAGACCTGTGGTTTTTATGTGGACAACAGGATCTCGTATAGCCCACGCTAGTCTCGAATTTGCTGTGTGGCTGAGAATAACCTTGAACTTTTCATCTCCTACCTCTACCCCAAGTGCTAGGTTGTAGCATGTGTCATGTGTCTGTTTAAACAATTCACTGAGTTTAAGTAAAGTTGTTTCATGAGCACAGGTTGGGGCTTATTTACTGGAGACACTAGATATACCATCTAAACAATGACTCCTCTTCCTCTACCTGTGATAAACTAGCCAACAGCTTCTCAGTCAAGGTGGGTCCTCATGAGCCCCTTCCTATCCACGCTGTACTGTTGCTAGGCTCAGTTTTGTGCATGTAACCCGCAGCGGCTGTGAGTCCCTGAGAATAATGGCGTATCATGTCCAGAAGATAGCACTTTACAGTGTCTTAGGACTGATGCTAATGCTGTGACAAGGACACCAACCATAAGCAACTTTGGGAGGAAAGGGTTTATTTGATCCTAGAGTTTGTAGTCAATGAAGTAACTCAAGGCAGAAGTCTGGATGCAGGAGATGATGCAGAAGCTGTAGAAGAAACACTGGTCACTGGCTTGCTCAGCCTTCTTTTTTATAAGATCCAAGACCACTTGCCCAGGGGGGTAGCATCACCTCCCATAGGCTGGGCCATCCCATTTTCTTAATCACTAGTTAAGAAAATGCCCTCTAAACTTGTGTATAGGCAAGTCTTATGGAAGCTTTCTTTTTAGCTGACTTGTGCCAAGTTGACATGAAACTGACTAGTGCATAGCATTCTTCTCTATTTTCCAGCTTCTACATTCCTTCTCCCTCCCTTGGGGTAAATTTTGGGCCTAGGGAGACAGATAACATAGATGGCCTGATTAAGGAAGAACAATTAGCATTTATTTATTCTCAGTACTTTGGTCAGGTTTAGGTTTCTGCATTAACCAATGCCTATTGCAAAAAGAAGCTTCTCCAACTAATATTGGAATCATTATTCTATGAGGATAAAACAAATATTTAGGAGACGGTTTTACAACAGGTTCGTTTGGTGAAGCAGTAGCTTCCACATCACCAAGTGCGATCTCCTTGGCGGTGAGGTTTTATGAAATATTAGATATAGCATATTAGGCATGAATTTCCTCTCCAGGAATGGACCTCAAAACCATGGAAAAATGCTTTATAATCCTGAATGGTCTTACCCCCACTTTATTGGCACATTTCCCCAGTAGGCTGGCACTATAGCATCAGAGGTCTACCAGTGAGTAAGATCACTGGTGACTGTTCACCCTTATCATCCTCACCCCCCCAAAGCTGGGAAAGCTACTCAGTAGAAGAAGCTTCTGGCTCAGCCCTAGCTTGATTTTTCTATGTTGTAATGTCGTCACCAAAAAAACCTCCTCATTTAGTTCCATTAGACAACTATGGTGGTTTGAATAAGAATGGGATAATGTCTCCCATACGATCATTTATTTACACACCTGATTCCCATGTAGTGGGCCACTGTCTGTGTACTTCATGGAGACTTTTGGAGATGGAACCTTGTTAGAGGAAGCTGTCACTGGGGCTAAACTTTGAGAGTGTAGCCTCACTGTACTCTCGGTGTGTCGATGAATGCATGACCAGTTTCCCGATTCTGCGACCTGACCTCCCTACACGACGCCACGGCTCCCAACTGTGACGGTGCCTATCCCTTTGGAACTCTAAGCCAAAATAAATCTTTTTATTCCTAAAATGCTTTTTGGTTATAGTATTTTATCACAACAGAAGTATATATAGAACCACACTTCAAAAGATATAATGTAAATGGCTGAGAAACATTTTAAAAAATGTTTTAAAATGCAACACCAGGGAAATGAAAATTAAAAACACTTTTGATTGTATACCTCAACCCTTGGCAGAACTGTCAGGATTTAAAAAAAAAAAAAAAAAAAAAAAGAAAGATATAAAGAAGACAGATGCTAACATGGATGTAGGGAAAAGGGAACATTTATTCACTGTCTGTCGAAGTACAAACTGGTAGTCACTATGGCAATCCGTGTGGCAGTGCCTCAAAAGGCTAGAAATAGATCTACCATGAGACTTATACTTAAAAAAACCTGTTTTCAACCTAGACTGTTGCCGACAGGCTTCTATCCACAAACTGATAGCAAGTCCCCATTGCTGAAATCAAACTCACACTACTCACTGTCCATGAGAGTTTGAGCTGGTACCTACACAGAACCTTCACCACCATGTTCTAGGGTCTATGCTACAGAAAGGTACTCTGCACGCTACTAAAAGACAAAAGTAAACACTAACCCAACCATAAAACCTTTGATCTTCAATCAGTCCTGCTGCAAAACACACTAGGGCAATGGTGGCACAGAATAACCAACCAGTATCTGATTTGACTTAAGGCCCACTCCATGAGATAAAAACCATACCTGACACTGTTTGAGTGACTAAGAATCAGAGCTTAAATAACCCAGAGACCCAGTATAAAACCAAATATTACTGGTATTAAAAACGACAACAACAACAAAAAACCCAAAACAGCAAAATGACTACTAATAATATTCTGCTATGCTCATTTCTTAGTTATGGCTTTCATTGCTGTGAAGAGACACCATGACCAAGGCAAACTCTTATAAAGGAAAACATTTAATTATAATTTTAGAAAGCTATTTAGTTCACTGTCATCATGGTGGGAGGCATGGCAGTGTCTAGGCAGACATAGTACTGCAGAAGGAGCTGAGAGCTCTACATCTTGATCCACCAGGGGTAGAGAGAGAGAGAGACTGTGTCACACTGAGCACTCTCACAGTATGTGTCTGCCTGCCTGCCTGCCTGCCTGCCTGGCTGCCTGGCTGCCTGCCTGCCTGCCTGTGTCAGATCTCTCCCCATAGAGCCAAGAGGATAGCTTGCCATTATGAACCTGGTGAATCAAACTACTCAATGCAGGCACAATGGTTTACGATTGTCACTCTGGATGTTGAGGAAGAAAGATTGCCATTGAGAACCTGACTCAAAAGCAAACAAACCCTAGACTAACCTGGTGGCAGAGGGAACACAAGCAAAGATGTGACCAGGGTACTCTGTGAGTGTGGGTTCCAAGACAAGGAGTTTCAACAATTTTAGTTCCAGGATACGTGTGTGTGTGTGTGTGTGTGTGTGTGTGTGTTTAGAGTAGGCTGAAGTTCAGATATCAACACCTGAAATTCCAGAAGAGATGCTGTACATTGTGTGGTTATGTCCGGGAAGACAACAAGCAAGCATAGCACCATCTTTAGAAGGTTGGGAGATACTGGGGAACAGCAGAGGCAAGCTATGAGAGGTGTGTGTCAGAAGGTTTGACACGTTAGAGTTGTGGTATGGATTAGTGTGGTGTAGTGTTCATAACAATCCTCCACTTTGGGAAGCAGACTGAGGTTTGTCCATCAGCTGCCCTGCCACTGGTAAGGTGAACATGCTCACTGATTCACGTCAAGAGAGCTCTCAGAACTGTTCGTGAGTACTTGTGAGGAAGGAGAGATGGACACTATCTTTAGGAGTGATTAATTTCGATTACCAAGAGAAAAATGTTTCACGGGGAGGCAGTGAGATGGTCGTGGGTAGAAGAAGAGCCCAGAACTAGACTTACTCTGTCAGACAGCTCACCACTCTGTGCTTGCAACAACATTCCAATAAGTAATTCTACTCTTAGAAGTACTGAGGCATAAAACAAACACTAACCAAACAGGTTCCCATGTCTCTGGCTGTTATCATGTGAAACAGAGAAGCCTGCAAGGCCTGGGGAAGAGACTTAATTTTTGTGTTCTGTGTCTAATGAACACAACTCCACTGGCTCATGTTAACCCTTACTCCCACACAATCCAGGTGACTTTAATTTGCTCAACACCAGCTGAGTTCCTATACATTTTCCAAACTCAAAAAAATCTTAATTTCTGTCATCCAACTAGACAATCTGAATTGCTAGTGATAGTAATTTTTATGTGAAAGCGAAGAAGGAGAGATACAAAGCAGTGTGAAGCCTCTGTCTGGACCAACCTGTGATGATGGGTTTATGGCAGCAATCTCATCCCTTAGTCACTGTAGTTTTATTTGTAATGTAAGTTTTTGCTAATTTTTTTTATTTTTGCAAAAAATAACTTGAAATGCAGTATCCACTTGCCCTGTCCTAGCTAGTTCCACTCAGTTCCACCTAGGAGGAACCACAGCACTCTGGAAACAGTTACAGTGGTAAACACAATGGCATCAGCCTCTAATCCCAGAGCCAAGGCAGAGATCATGATTTGAAGCCACTGTGGGCTATATACAGCAAGTCCAAAGTTACTCTGTGATACACAGTGAGACCTTGTCTCAAAAACAAACAAAACAAGAAAGAGAAAGCAGATGGTGTTTGTGAACTCATATTACCCTTTTCAGAAACACAAAAACAACACACATAAGAGGTCTAACATGCTGGTTATAAAGGTTTATCATATAGTTAATATTTGCCTTTGAAGAATGTTTTCTCTCCTGTGTGTGTGTGTCTGCACACACATTTACATGCACAGGTGACAGAACTCAGGCCTCATGTGTAGAGATCAAGAGTCCAGTCAAAGTTATATCCAGATCCTGAAAAGATTTTTATTTCTTGCCTTTATCAGCTTCATTGTAGAATGATTTAAAAATTACATATAATAAAAAACAAAGCTGGGCAGTGGTGGTGCACGCCTTTAATCCCAGCACTTGGGAGGTAGAGGCAGGTGGATTTCTGAGTTCGAGGCCAGCCTGGTCTACAGAGTGAGTTCCAGGACAGCCAGGGCTACACAGGGAAACCCTGTCTCGAAAAACCAAAAACCAAACCAAACCAAACCAAACCAAACCAAACCAAACCAAACCAAAACAAAACAAAACAAAACAAAACAAAAAAACAAACCCCAACAACAAAAACTATAAAATGAATGACAAAGGATAAAAGCTAGATTTGTAGATAGGATTTTAAAGTCTATAATTCCTCTGAGAATTTCAACTTCTCCCTTCTAAACTAACTTCTTTCTTTCATTCAGTGGTACAATTTCACTGCTCCACAGAGGGAGCAAGGGAAACCGCGGACGTGTGTGTCAGCACATGCACGTTTGCCAAGAAGAAAGATTAAGTGACCATGTGGGTGTTTACGCTGAGATCGGAGCAGTTCTTAGCAGTCCACCAAGAATTCCGGGAATCAAGACAGGCTGGCTGTTCTATTCTAGGTCACTGTCAGAGGCTGCAGTCTCTGAGGATCCACAAGACCTTATGCTCTGCTTTACAACCTTTACTAAGCATCAACTCAAGAACAAGGGAGAAGGAACTGGAGTATGAAGTATAAAAGAAAAAAAAGCAAGAGACAGAGAAAGGAAGGGTGGAAGCAGAAAGAGCCAGAAGAGGCTTGACCCAGATGAGAGGAGCTCCCCAGAAGGCAGGAGGAGGGCTGCTTCCCTGCAGCTGGGAACTAGACACAGGACACTGCGTTCCCTTTTCTCAAAAAACAACCAAGCATGGGTCTTAAAGTAAACACTTAATCCTGCTGTTTATCTTTTTAACATGAAGAGATGTTAACAGCATGTTTTTTGCTATACAGAAATGTTTCTTATTCATTTAAAAACCACATTTTTCCTGCTAAAACATGACAGGAGTTCTCTTGTTCGCTCTCTCCTTCTCTCTCTCCTTTCCTTCCTTTCTACCTCTCTACGTAATAAAATAAGCTCTCCCTATGTATCCCAGGGTTGCCTCAAACTTGAAGCTCATTGTTACAGTTTCCTAAGTACTGACATTACAGGCATGGGCCACTATGCTTGGTATGAACTTTCCAGTATCATGGGACAGGAACAAATAATAACTTTTCCTTGCTAAATATGGAGTTCATATGTTTTTCTACCTGTAGGATCCTGTATCCACTGCCACTGCCACAACATTAAGCAGTTCCTATGAGATTATAGATGATCTTGCTCATCTGTTATCAGCTATCCCAGAAATGATAGTCTGTCTTGACTCAGGCAAACAGCTTCTGGAAGGGCAGATTGTAGGTGAGACAGTTGTGGACTACAACAATTCCCTCATTCCCAAGTCCCTCGTCCCGCCTTGCTGAAGGGTCACAGTCATCGTCCCCCTGCAGAGCCCTCAGTCTGTATCTGAGAGAGGATGTCCCAAGCTGTGTGCATTAATAAACAGTCCTGTCTGCTGAAGGTCAGACTTCTGTCTTTGCTGCTTCAGAAACTAAAAGGTTCTTCATTTGGTGGGTGATAGAGATACAGAGGTCAACTTGTGAAGGAAAAATGGGATGGAGAGCGAGCACCACAGGCACTGACTCCACAGAGTCCTGATCTGCAGTATATGACATTAGATCTAAGATGGCTTCTGAACACTGGTGAGATGATTTCATTCTGGAGACTCTGCAGCTCCAACAACAGCCCTGCTTGCTGTTGTTTCAGTTCATCAAGTGTTCATGAGCAAAAAAGAAGAGAAAAAGATGTTTGCTGATATCCTGATGATGCTGCCCCAAGAAATTCAATGCCTCTAATCAACAGAAATTAGTCTATTTTGTTGGCTGAAATAGATCTATTCACCCTTTCTCCCCATCCTTTGTCTTCTATCTACTGGGGGTGGGAGCGTTGGAAAGGAATAGGGTTCAACAAGGGCTGGAAGGGAACAGGGTACAAGGGCTGGAAGGGAACAGGGTACAACAAGGGCTGGAAGGGAACAGGGTACAACAAGGGCTGGAAGAGAATAGGGTACAACAAGGGCTAGAAGGGTGGTAGAGGTGTTAAGAACCTAATAAAATTGTGACAAAAAAAGGTTTGTTAGCAAGACTGACCTAATGTAATGATTTGTAAACCATCTCACTTATGAAGTACACATATATACTCTATCCAGTGACTCTATCAAATGAAAACAGCTTTAGTAAAATGCATACATATAAGCCCTGCACCCAATATTAATGAAAACCTTATAAGTTATTATACAATTCTATAAACAGCTGTTCTAAAAACAAAATTACTGAAACCTGTTAAATGATTTCAATGTATTTTAAATACATTATTTTCAATATTAAAGCATATGTAGTTTCCTGTACCAGACACAGTAAGTAGCTAAGCAGCCACGGTTAGATGGCAACTCTCTTCTTTCTAGGTGTGAGTTTGCCTCAGTCTGCTTACTTCAACCTTTAAGATGCCTGCCAAACCTGTAGAACATACCTCCCAACTTCCTCCCCACTGGGGTATTCTCAGCTGGATTACTCATGCTCACACTGGACACGCTCAAATCTGTTTCGTTACGGAGTGCCCTGTGAGCAGATTGGCCAAGTCTCCTCCCCTAGTCCTTCTAACACTGACTTTTCTTCCTGCCAACCTCCTAATGGCCATGGGCTTTACTTACACCTGTCAATCACTTTTGTAAAAATTAAAGAAAATATTGAAACATCTTCAAATTTCTCCCCTAAATTATTCCAGAGAAGTTTCTCCTAAAGTCTCTTACTCTCCAAGAATGTTTATGTCTGTTCCATATAAATGAGAAGTTCCCATACGGTCTTGGTGGGCACTGACATCTCTTTAACCCCATTTGTGTCACCTTGCTGTTCACGGCCTCTAGAGCTTCATGGAGCATTTTGTCAATATGTCTGTCTCCTCATCATTATCTTTCTTTCACTTTTCATGACTGACATTATTTTTCTCAGGCATATAATGATCTCACTATTACTTTTCTTGTGACTCAGTTACAGTGATCCACTGAGTGTGCAAGAACTTTACACATGCAATGGGCATTATCTACCACAGCACTGTGGAAGTGTTATGCAGTTCAGGGAGGTAAGTGTATTTAGAATAGATATCATATTTGGTCACCAAATGATCATAATGTTTTGAAATTATCTTAACATAACATTTTGAGGCATTTTATTCTACCAAGAAAACAGATTTAAAATTAAATAACAAAATAACTAGTTAGGGTATAGTCTTATATCAGCTCTGCTGCTCACTCCTAACCCTAGAACACAATGGAGAGGCTGGTGATGTTTTCTGGAGTGTGAGTCGAGACTGTGGATTGTCCCCCACTCATTCTCTTGACTCAGCTTTCTTTCTTCTCCAGATCTTTTGGGAGGGGATCACTGGATGAAAGTCAACCTTTGAGTTAGACTTAGTTCTAAAAGGCCGGGTAGACTTCCTACTGCAAATCAGAAATGACCCAGAAGCTTCTAGCTTAACCACAGAATATTTGCTTCTAAGACAGCTGCTGATCTATGGTCCTGCCATTAGGGAAAGCAGGAGTTCAGTGTATAGACTGTCAGATGATGCTCTGAACCAGTGACAACATCTAAGGTAGCATACGTGACACAGAGGACTGACAGTTTTGAAGAATATAAGGAAGGTATATACAAAATGAGTTCCTAATTTTCTTAAGATCTGGCTAATGTGTCCCTGGTAGAGATACCGTGGAAGTGATGCTATACTCCCAACTGCATTCGAAATTGACATATTTCAAATCTTCCATTACTGATAGTGCTGTTACTTAAGACTAGATGCCTGGCAGGTTTTCAAATGGTAACTTTGTACCCCACCTCCTTTATATCGCTAGAGAACAAACCTGGGACTGTGTATATTCAAGGAAAGCCTTATTTTCACCCCACTTTTTCATTTTGGCATTACTGGAGAGTCCACATAGGGCATCCTCACATGTGCTAGGCAAACACTCTACCACTGAGTAACATCTGCCATCCTCAGACTCTTTTGAAATAAAAAAATGTACAGGAGGTAATGTAGATATATACAGACATACCATTAATTTTCAAAGCATTCTTTTTCTTCAAAGTTCAGACAACAGACCCTTGCAGACTGTGCTACAATACATAATTATTATTATTTTGATGTTCAAACTGTCCAAAGTATGGCTAATGTGAGCCATTTTAACCTAATTCTTGTATCCTTTAAGTCCTTTTCTTCTGCCTTTTCTTTTTGCATATGTCTCTCTCTTTGTGTGTTCTCATGTATGTGTGAGTGTACATGCACATGTGTGTAGATTGATACTGGAAGTCTTTGATGATCCTCCATCTCATTCATTTGGGGCAGGATCATTGTTATGGCTACTTTTGCTAGCTGGCTTATTCTGGGATACCCTGTCTCTGCCTTCCGAGTGGTACAGGTGGGCTACCATGCCAACTTGGCATTTCCAGGGGTACTGGGGACCTGAACTCTGCTCAGCAAGCTTGCATGACAGGCAGGCAGTTTACTCAGGAAGCAGTCTTCTCAGCCCTTCGGGGCAGGGTCACACACTGTAGCACATGTTGATCCCAAACATGCAATTGTCTTCCTGCTCAACCTACTGGGATAGTGGGCATAAACCATCAGGCCTGGGTTCTGGAGACAAAGTTTCACTAGACAAAACTGGCCTCAAACTTCCTCTCTAGTGATACTGGTGTTAAGGTCGTTATCCTCCCGACTCACTCTTGAATGCTTAGATTACAGGCATAAACCACCCTGCCTGGCTGTTTTTCTTATCGTTTTCATTTTAAATATGCTTTCAGTTAAAATATGGTTACATCACTTTCCCCCCTCCCCTCCAAAACCCTCACTGCATATAGAAATACATATAACTTTTTGAACCCTTTTTTTGTTTGTGTGTAGACAGTCTCAGGGTTAATGACTCTGTATTGGACAACCAATAAGGAGTCTCATTCCTAGGAAAGGTTAATTCTCCTTCTCCCAGTAATTCTCTTTGCCTGTACTTCATTGTCTAAGGGTCAGACCCTAAAAATTTCCTCCCTGTATGTTAAATGTCTATTGACACTGAAATTGTTCCAGTCTTGTTTATGCAGCCATTTGTAGGAGGCACTGTTACACAGCAGACTCTCTAATATTCTGACTTTTATAAGCTCCCTGCCATCTCTTCCTTGATGCTCCCTGAGCCACAGATGCAGGGACCGTGATGAAGATGTACAAGTTGGGGGTGGGTTCTTCATGGTCTGTTGATTTCTACATTGTATCTAGTTGTGGTTTCCCCAATGGTCTCTGTTGTAAGGGGCAGGGGAGGGGGGAAGCTTCTTTGATGAGAGGTGGTAACTACACTTATCCAGAAATGATAGGTTAATCACCACCTTTTCCTTTTGTTATTGCCAATATTTCATGCTCAAGGCTCATTTTATACTTTCTCTTATCCAAATGTAGAACCAGACATGTTGCAAAGGAGCCCTGGGTATATGGTTGCTAGTTGTAGTTTATCTCTGGTCTAGAACTCTTTAAGTAGATAGAGTTGGGCAAAGTGTTCACATATAGTCCCATACATACCAATGCAAAATTACTTCTGTATCTTCCCATCGTGTTCACATATAGTCCCATACAT
>JANHMN010000011.1:1501435-1525116 GCA_030674055.1 Rhabdomys pumilio
TTTATCACATCAGACACACAAAGAAAACCAAAAACAACATTATTGGTTTGAAGAAATTTTCCCCATCAAACCTACTAGTCCTATAAAAGTATTATATAATGAGAACTTTCTAGATAAACATCAGGGCACAAAATTTAAAAGACCAACAATAAACCTTATCAAAGAATTCAATCAATTTAAGAAGACTCAAAGAAAGACGTCACCAAATTCCAAGAGGATAACAATAAATGTTTGAATGATGTTCAAGAAAATTCAAATACACCTGAATATAATAAAGACAACTGAGGATTGGAAAACTGAGCTTAATAAAGAGGTATACATACTGAAGGGAACAAAATGCTGAAATGAAGACAGAATTGAAAATATCAAAACCCCAGTTAGAAAACTCAGGGTAAAGCTTTACACATTTAATGAATCAGGAAGAAGACAAACTACCAGGACTCATAGATATAGTAGAGGATCTAGACAAAATAAGCAGAGAAAATAAAAAATTAAAAAGCACAGAATAGAAATGTAAGAAATGTTGGACACCATCAAAAGACCAGATATTGGAATTATAAGCACAGACGGAAATGGTCAATGTCAGAAACTAGATGTTCAACAAGATTATAGAGGCAAACTTCCCCAAACTAAGGAAAGACACACTCATACAGATACAAGAAGCACACAGAAACCCAGATAGGACCCAAAAAAGAAATACCTTAAGACATATCACAATTACCCAGAAGAAAAAAATTGAAAGCTGTAAGAAAAAAAAAAAAAACCCCAAAATTATATAAAAATGAAAGGTCATCAGAATAACACGTACTTTCTCAACTAAGATGCTGAAAGTCTGAAATATCTGGAGTTAAAAGTTCTAGAAGACCATGATTACAGCCAATTTAAGACTACTATACCCAGCAAAACTGTCTGTTATAGATGAAAGAGAGAACTTTCTATAATCCCAATAGCCTTAAAAAAAAATCACATAAAACAGAAAAATGCTATGAAGAATACTGAAAAGCAATACTCTAGATTGAAGTAAGGAATAAGCACAGCCAAGAGGATATAAAAAGAAAACAAATGAAGTCATAATTTAATAAAAAAATACAACAAACAACACAAACTAGCAAAAAGTATCAAAATGACCACAATACACACACATACTTTTTAACAAATACTCTAAATATTAATAGCTTCGGTTCTTCACTTAAAAGGAACAGATTAGCTGAATGAATTAAGAAACAAAAGTCATCTGTCTGTTGCCTATGTGAAACCCTTAGCTTTAAAGATAGGGACACTACAGACAAACAACAATGTTCCAACCAGACACAGCTAACAAAAAGCTGAGTGCCAAGAATGGAGTATCACAGGCTGCTTGGCATTATCCTTGGCTATGCCTCAGAACTCAAAGGTTAAGATCCTGCTGCTGAATATGCCACTGACTGAGTCATAAAAGAAATCACGCTAGGATTAATCCGGAAGCTTCATTACTACTGGCTAGCTTTCCTAATTTTGGAGGGATTGGTGCATGCTACCAGAAGAGAACAGCAATCAATGTTATCCAGGTAGGAACCCTGCAAACAACAACAGTCTGGCAAAATATGCCCACTGACGCAAAAGTGGCACAATGTCATGGGAGTAAATAAATGGCATTGATTAGATTTTACACATATGGGTGAAAACTGGGAATGAAACACTAGTCTTCTGCCAGAGCAACTCGCTGAACCACCTATTGTTTCATTTATTTTTGCTATTACTTGTGTGTGTGTGTGTGTGTGTGTGTGTGTGTGTGTGTGTGTGTGTGTTACAAACTCTACATTAGAAACCATATTGTGAAAGCCTGCTGTGTTGGTAGTTGCCTATAATCCCAGCACTTGAGAGGTAGAGACAGAAAAATGTGAAATTCAAGGTCATCCTTAGCTACACAGTAAATTCAATCACAGTGTGGTCTACATGGGATTCTGTATACACACACACACACACACACACACACACACACACACACACACACAGAGTCATTCACACAAACAAACTACTACTACTACCACTACAATAAATCATATGATAAATGTATCTTTAAGGCAAGTATACTAATTATTATTTAATTTTATGTATGTAAAAATACACACCCATATACATACAACATATGCACAAGAATTAGTATATTAGTAAAGTACAATTTTCTTTCTATATTAGTAAGATTAATAAACCACACTGCCTATGATCACTATAAACAAATCTTTAGCACCCAAGGCACCAGTGGCCCTGTTCTCAAAACCAAGGCCAAATACTCCTAAGTTCAATTTCCCACACAGTCCAACCAAGTATTACACGGTGAGGCCATCCTTTAGCTGCCGTAGGACAGCATTAAACAGTATACAAGGTGTTCTACCCTGCCACTTGGGGACTTTATATTCCATTCTATTTTTCATTGTGCCCTGTGTGTAACCATCAGCAAATAAGAACTTCATCCATTCAAAAGAAATGTTATTTAGTCTCAGAGTCTACTACAATAGCACACATACTACCAAAAATGTACACAGATACCATATTCACCACAACTGAGTAACTAAATGTTATTTTTCTGACTTTATATATTTTTTGAGGTTTATATCTGGTCTTCCTGTAACCCTCCACAAATACATTCTTTTTCATACCATGTCAAAATTCTAAAGTATAGATAAAGCCAAACATAAGCATCAGCACATCAGACTTTTGTTTTGAGCTTTCTTCTCTTCATTCAACAAGTACAACAGGTACCAGTGAAAGACACACTATGATCACTCTACTCTCAGGGTCATGTTGACTCAGAGCCCACTGTCCTTGTGTGCTAGAAGTGTGCTCAGTATCTGGCAGGGGAAGCTTTAGCAGTTCCTAGTAGCCACCTTATTTGTATGTCTTTGTTTAAAGCAAAACTAAAATACAAAAATAATCTATATCCAATCTAGATCTGTCTTTGATAATTTTATTTACAATTTCCAGAGTAAAGAACAAAAAGTCTATAAATTTAATGAATTATTCTTTTACTCTAGGCCTCAGTTGGATTTCTAAACATGGTATTTTCAAATAGAATACCATTTATTTGAAGATCAATCACAATCAACACAGATGTATTCTCACTGAAATTAGAAGGGAACACCAGAATAGAAGGATTGTTGAGCTCACAATATTTGATGAATACACATACTTTCTCTATTTTTTGTTATTACTCATTTTATTTGTTTACATTTCAAATGATATCTCCCTTCCCAGCCACCCCTCTGCAACCTCCCATTCCATCTCCCCTCTCCCCCTGCCCTTTGCCTTTATGAAGGTGCCCCTCCACCCATTCACCTACTGCTGCCTCACCCTCTAACATCTTCCTGCATTAACCTAACATTAAGCTGCCCTCCTCTCCCATGATGTCAGATAAGACCATCTTCTGCTACATATGTATCTGGAGTTCTGGCTCCCTCCATGTATACTCTGGTTGGTGGTTAAGTCCCAGGGAACTTGAGGTGTCCCAGTTAGTTGATACTGTTCTTTCTATGGGGTTGCAATCTCTTTCAGCTCTTTCAGTCCTTCTCATAGCTTTTCCATTGGGATCCCCTGGCTCAGCCCAATGGTTGACTGTGAGTATCTGCATCTGTATTGGATGCAGGGAACAGCCATATCAGGCTTCTGTCAGCAAGTGTTTCTTGGCATCTGTAATAGTGTGAGGGTTTGGTGTCGGCAGATGGAATGGACCTCTAGGTGGGGTGGTCTTTAGGTGGCCTTTCCTTCAGTCTCTGCTCCATTTTTTGTCCCTGTCTTCCCTTTGGACAAAAAGGACCCTGAGATTCTACTTCACACCAATCAGAATGGCTAAGATCAAAAACTCAGGGACTGCAAGTTGGTAAAACCACTTTGAAAATCAATCTGTTGGTTCCTTAGAAAATTGAAAATAGTTCTAGCTGAAGACCCAGCTATACCACTACTGGGCATATACTCAAAAGATGTTTCAACATATAATAGGGACACATGCTCCACTATGTTTATAACAGCCTTATTTATAATAGCCAGGAGCTATTATAAATACACAACCCAGATGTCCTTCAACAAAAGAATGGACACACTGTGGTACATTTACACAATGGAGTACTACTCAGCTATTAAAAATAAGGACTTCATAAAATTAGCAGGCAAATGAATGGAACTAGAAAAATATCATCCTGGGTGAGGTAATCCAGACACAAAAGAACACACATGTCATGTACTCACTGATAAGTGAATTTTAGTCCAAAAGTTCAGAATACCCAAGATACAATCCACAATCCATATGCAGCTTAAGAAGGAGGAAGACCAAAGTGTAGATGCTTCAATCCTACATAGAAGGGGGAACAAAGTAAGGTAGAGGGAGGGAGGAACCTGGGAGGGAGAAAGGAGGGGAAGGGAAAAAAGGGGGGGCAGGAATAGGTATTGGAAGGGACAGGAGAGAAGTACAGAGAGTCCGGAAATTGAATAGAAACATGTAGCTGTGGGGGATGGGGAACTGGGAGCAGCCACTAGAAAGAACCACTCTAGAAAAGAGCGAGGCTCCCAGGAGCCAATTGTGATGATTTTAGCCAAAATATGCAACAAAGGGGAGCTAGAACCTGTAGAGACTGCCTCTAGTAGATAGGCCATGGTCCCCAGTAGAGGGATGGGACCACCTATGCATCTCAAAACTTTTAGCACACATACAACTTATATTCTGTTGCTTTGAGAGCACAACCCCCAGTCAATGAGGTTTCTATAGCCATTTGAAACAAAACAAAACAAAATGAGACAGATAAACCAGGACGTGTCTAAATCTGAAGACATCCCTTCCATGGCTCCTCTAAGCAAAGTATGAGATCATGGTTAGGTCTTTGCTGATAGAACCACCTACCACAGCATCCCTCGGCCATAGAGACTGCTTAAAATAGTTATTGGGTTTGTAAGTGGCTTCGTAGGCAAAGGTATTGTCAAGTCTAAGCTCCATCCTCAGGATAAGTGTGAGCGTGAGAGAACTGATTCCAACACAGTACCCTCTGATTTCCTTCCGTACACATGCAGCGGCACACACATAGGCACACATTCACACACAGAAACGAATCATGTAATAAAAATTTAAGTTCTCACTTCATAGTTACACTAGCCACATTTCTAGTAGACAATAATTAATGAACTAGACAGTGAGGAAACACAATACTCATATCATCATAGGAAATTCTGTTAGCATCACCAGTATACACTGTTTCAAACAGCAGTCTCTTAGAGTCACAGACAGTCAAATTGCCACTTAGCTTTTAAAGAATTGATACTGGAATGGTTATGTTAGGTACAGTAACACATTTCATTGCTTTTCCATAATCCTACAAATACTACTTAAATCTGTCTTAGTTTCTATAACATGAGTCAGTGAAAGCAAAAGCACATGCAACAATTTCTGGTAGTATAGGAACCGACAGTAGTTTGGTAGATATACCATGATAATTGATAAGCCCATGAACATTTTCAGTAAGGCTTCTTATATAAATGAGGCAAAATCCTTTGTTATATATACTATATATTGTGATGGCTCTTCTTGGTTGTCAACCTGACTATCTGGAATTATCTAAAATCCAAACACCTGGGTATACCTATGAGGAACTGTTCTTAATTAAATAATTTGAAATTTGAAGATCCAACTTTAATCTGGATCTTTTGAGGTAGGATGATATACATTAAATCTGGGCCACACCTGCTGGCTTATATAAAGAATACGGAAGAAGGAAGCTTTTGCTCTTTGCCTACTTGCCCTCATGCTTGCTGGCAAGTTCATTTCTTCAGTGACATTACAGCCTAACTTCAGGATTCTAGTATGTACTGAAGACCAGATGAGACATCCACCTACATGGACTATTGGATTCTTGGACTTTCCACTGGTACTCAAGACAGCCACTGTTTGACTAGCCAGACCACAAAAAAAAAAAAAAAAAAAAAAAAATATCCCATATTGATTCAATCACCTCTGTTCCAAATTTTAATGTAAGAAAAAGATATGCAAAAACAGCCTCCTTATACAGTGAATGCCACCTAGAAATTCTTTTGAGCAGAGCTTTTTTTCTTGGGAACTCTGCTGTGCTCCCCCTTCCCCATGCCTATGTTTGCTACTCACCACACTCCAGGGGAATCTGCATGCCCCACTTTGTGCCCTTGTTGGCTCCTGGCACCATCTCTGCTGAGAAGTGAGTAAACCCTCTGCACTACTACTCGGACCCTGACTCCAGACCATGGGCCACCTCGTTGGCTTTCCACAATGTCCAGAAGAGAATCCCTCAGGGGAGCACCAACTGTAAGATGTTCTGTCTTGTCATGTCCATGGGTCCAGACTGAGCCAGTGGTGGCCAGGCTATCATATACAGTCTGTCGAAGACATGCAAAAGGAAGAATTTCAGTTTTATGTATAGTGTCATGCTGTCCAAAAAAGTGACATCATTAGGGAACTGCCAAAGCACTCGCAGTGCACTACAGAGACAGACAATCATGCTACCCTGGCTTCTACCTGCTGAAGAATGGAAGTAGGTAAAGAAAACAGAGGAGAATTTCTCCTACTAACAGTGTCCTGCTAGTAATTACTTCATGGGTTTGTCCAAAAAGAATGAATACAGTTTAATTAAAATGAGTCATTTTATTAGGTGCTTGAATGTGTAATCTGCTAATTTATATATTTTGCATACTCATGCATTCTCCCAAAAACTATGCAATAACACCAATAATCACGCACCAATGATATTTGTATTTCATTTTGTATCTTCAAGACTTGTTTCTTTACTTAATAAAATTTATCCTTACAATGACTCTCATTATTCTCACAGATAAAACTGAGGCACAGAGAAATTACCTAACGTGACCCACCATAAAGCTGCTGAGGACGGATGTGACACAATGCAAATGGCTCCAGCCCTGCTTTATTTTGCCTTAGTGTCAGTGGTACCTATGTACAGGTACCTTTGGATGACAGAAGAGCTCACCAGATTCCTTGCAGCTGGACTTACAGTCAGTTATCAGATACCTAGACAGGTACTGGGAACTGAACTTGGGTCCTCTGGAATAGCTCTCTCCAGCCTTCTCAAAACCTGTATTTTTCATCACTATGCTACATGTAACTGCTATTTAACAAAACATGTCAGTACTATCACATAGCATAAACTGTTTAAAAGTCTTCTTTTACAAATTTAGTTTTGTAATTTAAATTTAATACCCTCACTCCCATGTGTACGCTTGTGCATATCACACGGCATGCATGTAGAGGTCACAGGGCAGCTTTGGTGTGCTCCTCAAACAAGCTCTTCCAGATACTTCTTGACAGTCAAAGAAAGATGTTTATAATATGGTTCAAAACAGGGTGAAGGTTTACCTACTTTATTTTCCATACTTCTACCTTTTCATCTCAGTGGTCTAGGCTGTGAAGAAATCAATGTACCAGATCCAGACTCCCAAAGCTGAGAGTCTTCATGGACAAATACCATGCCCACTACTGGTGAATTACAATGAAATTCCAAATCCATTGTGGAATAGCTCAGAGCCCCCCACTCAAATTGCACTAAATCCATTTCTATCATATAACCTCAAACATAATTATAAAGCTCTATCTCAAGAAATATAGATATAACATATCCTAAAGAAAACAGAAGTTTAATAAAGGCTTAAAACTCTTTAATTTCAAAATGAACACAGAGAAATACTTTCTGAGTCCTGACTATATTAACCATAACTCCATGGGACTGAGAGTACTTTTGTATTTTAATAAATTAAACTAAAGACTAAGACTACATAATGGACAGACAAAAAACTGTAATGAGACCATGACTAAATGTTACTTGAGTTTTCATATCTTTTGGCATAATGATGATAACAACGTGCTTTAACATATCAGCAGAGGATAAAAAATAAATATCTTCATTTATCCACAGGTCCTGTCAGCACAGATACAAGTGTAAAAAGCATAAACCAATGAGAACTTACCTGACTGCTGGATGAATTGTTTGTTATGTCCTTAATTTTAAACATCTGGGCCAAAGTTATATTTCTCCTTGAAAGAGATGTGTCTTGACTGTGTAGGTCTTCAGGCACCGTTTCTTCTGCAATAGCTTTCTGGCAAAAATATGTATTCAGAATAATAGAGCAACTTCCATTTGGGATAAGAAGTTTTTGCCTGAAAAAGAAAAAGAAATTTACCAGTTTACTTATAACTTGGGTTCTTACATTTTTTGTTAAACAAAGAATGTTGTAGTTAAATTGAGACAATGCACTAAATTACAGCATTCCTAACAATAAGTGGATACCAACAGACCAGGGCATGCCAGCTGCCCAAGATCTTGGAAGAGAGAGCCATCTGTAACAACTGACAGCTAGGACCTTGTCAGCCAGTAGAATCCATAGCCCATGACAATTAAGTATGACTCAATGACAGAAGGTCTTGAAAGTCCTATATCAGTAATGGAAGGTCATTTAAGTCTCTAGATTTACTCCCTATTCAGGAGACCCATGTCTTCTCTGGAAGAAATACAGGTACAAAGAATGAGCAAAGATTGTGAGTATCAAAGAAGCACTCAAACACTGAATTTGATATTATTTAACAAATAAAATCTTTATGTATTTAAGCAACTCTAATTGTTGAAAGAATATTATATTAAAAGACATAAGAACTTGGATGCTTGATATTAGCATTATTGGTGTAAAACCAACAAACAAGCTAAAAACATATCAAACAAAATTCTGAGGTTTTACTCAGAACTCTAATGTGATAAAACACTTTAATGCACATTCTTTAAATCACAATGTGATTAATAAGAAAAATTGAAACCCTCAGGATCTGGAAGAAAGAATTTGATACATATGAAACCTTAATCTCTCATTAAACCACACTGATGGGTGGAGAGAAGGCAGAATACTATCTAGGGAGGAGGGGAAGAGAGAGAGGGAAAGAGAGGAAGAGGGAGAGGGAAAGAGAGGAAGAGGGAGAGGGAGATCTCTCTCTCTCTCTCTCTCACACACACACACACACACACACACACACACACACACACACACACACTCTTATTACCTGAGGAAAGAGACAGTAGTAAGAGCGACAAGTACTCTTAACCACTAAGCCATTTCTTCAGGCTCTAATTTCTGGACTCTTACACAGTTTAGGACCTCCTGTCTAGGGGATGGTGGCATTCAAAGTCACTTTGAGTTTTCCATGTCCATTAACTACAGTTCCCCACAGTCACACCCATAGGCCAATGTGATGTAGACAATCCTTCACTGAGATTTTTCCCATGGGAAATTGACAAATCAGGCTAGCTATCACTAGCCCCAACAAGAGCCAACTTTCTCTACATAAAGGATCAAAGCGAAGACCACCTTAGCAACTCAGAAAATCTTACAATGATGACTCTTTATTTGCACTTGTATTGAAAAACTCATTGAAATACAAGGAAACTCTTTTAACGTTATAAAATGACAACTAAAGTAAATGTTAAGAAGGAAATCAAGAATTTGTCTCTTATCACATTTTTATTAAATATAATGCCAAAAGTCCTAGTCCATAGCACAAGGTGCAGTAAGGAAAGAGCAGGCAAGCACAGCACAAAAGAAGCGACTAATATGACTTTCCCCACATGCATGCTTTGACATAGATCTCACGGTGTGTAAGCTGACTTCAAACTCTGTATACGGCTGAGGATTACCGTGAACTTGTAATCTTCATGCCTTCACTTTTGTTATTCAACATCATGGCCAAAGATAGCAATATACACGTCTGCTCAAAAATAAATGAATAAATAAAAACAAAAATAAATAGTTCCAAAAGAAATGAAAGATAACTCCCAAATCTAGTCAGTTTCAGTAAGAATTTAAAATGCAAGAAATAAAAATCAAGTACATGTATATACATTTTCAATAAACATAGGATCACCAAAATTGGGCCTAGAGTAATAAGCTAGGCATGGTGATACATGCCTAAAATTCTGTCACTTCTTAAGTTGAATCAGGGGAACTGCAATGTTTACAGCAGCACAAATTATACAACAGGTTTCTTCCAAGAAAGAAAAAATGAAGGAATCAGAGAGAGAGAGAGAGAGAGAGAGAGAGAGAGAGAGAGAGAGAGAGACAGAGAGAGACAGAGAGAGACAGAGAGAGACAGAGGGACAGAGAGAGAGACCGAGAGAGAGACAGACAGAGAGAGAGATATTAAGTTTAATATATCTGACTTACCTGCTGAAGCTACAAAACACAAATGAAATCTTAGAACTAGAGACATACCATATTATGGACTGAAAAACTCAACTGTCCCCTAGTAAAGAACTCTAATCTTAGCATAGAGAGTTATATCAATTTCCATTTAAATTCCAATATTCTAATTTTTTAGAGAAAAATATATTTATGTATTATAGTGTATATTACACACACAGACACAGATACACACAGATACAGACACACACTGACACACACAGACACATACACACTTGCGAACACACACACACACACACACACACACACACACACACACACACACACACTCAACATCAATGGACTCAATTCCCCCAATAAAGAGACACAGGCTAACAGGCTGGATATGTAAACAAGACCCAGAATTTTGCTGCATACAGAAACATACCTCAGTGACAAAGACAGATACTACCTCAAAGTAAAAGGCTGGTAAAATTTTTTTCCAAGCAAATGGTCCCAAGAAACAAGTTGGAGTAGCCATTTTAATATCCAATAAAATAAACTTTCAACCAAAAGTTATCAAAAAAAGATGGGGAAGGACACTACATACACATCAAAGAAAAAATCCACCAAGATGAAATTTCAATTCTGAACATCTATGCCCTAAATGCAAGAGCACCCACATTTGTAAAAGAAAATCTTCAAACACACCTTGAATCTCACACAATAATAGTGGGAGATTTCAACACCCAACTCTCATCAATGGACAGATCATGGAAACAGAAACTGAACAGAGACACAGTGAAACTATAGAACTTGTGAACCAAATGGATTTAACAGATATCTACAGAACATTCCATCCTAAAACAAAAGAATATAACTTATTCTCAGCACTTCATGGTACCTTCTCAAAAAGTGACCATAGAATTGGATACAAAACAAACCTTATCAGATACAAGAACATTGAATTAATCCCATGTATTCTATCAGACCACTACGGACTAAGGCTGGTCTTCAATAACAACAAAAACAACAGAAAGCCCACATACACATGGAAGCTGAACAACTCTCTACTTAATGATAACTTGGTCTGGGAAGAAATAAAAAGAAATGAAAGACTTTTTAGAATTTAATGAAAATGAAGGTACTACACATTTAAACTTAGACTTGTTCATGTTCCTTCCACTGATAAACCACCAACTTCTCACATCACTCTGCTCTCTCACTGTGTATCTGAACAAGAGCAGAGGACCAACTTCTCACGTCACTCTGTTCTCTCACTGTGTATCTGAATAAGAGCAGAGGATAGCAATCGTGGCACAAAATGGATGGCAAAATCCAACATATGAACCATACATCCAGGTTTTCTATAATAAAGCCCTCATGCCTTGGTATCAATGAACTATTTTCCTCATTGCTGTAACCAAATATCTGACAAGACACAAGTTAAAGAAAGCATTAATTTATTTTGATTTATAAGTTGAGGGCATAATTACGGTGAAATAAGTCTGTCCCAGACACTCTTCACATCCTCACATTGGTGAAAGAGAACTCTGACAGATAGATGGTGCTAGAGGTGGGGCTGGCATATAACTATATAACGTATAGTTATGTAACATAACTAAAACTCTTCCT
Organism: Rhabdomys pumilio; assembly: GCA_030674055.1. Lineage (NCBI taxonomy): Eukaryota > Metazoa > Chordata > Mammalia > Rodentia > Muridae > Rhabdomys > Rhabdomys pumilio. The sequence continues at coordinate 1,513,235 of JANHMN010000011.1, forward strand.
TTCCACTGATATACTTCTTCTAGCTAGGCTCTACTCCCAAAGGCTCCACAACTCCATAACAGCTACCAGATGGGGTTCAAACACAGGAGTATGCAAGGCTATATTCTACAAGTATTTATCTTGGCCTATTTGTTTTCTTGATGTTTGGTATTTTTTGAGTTCTTTGTATATTATAAATAGTAACTCTCTGTCAGATCTACAGTTGCTAAAAATATTTTTTACCATTCTGTAGGCTGCTTCCTCACCTGAATAATGGTTTCCTTTGCTGTACAGAAGCTTAAATTTCATGAAGTCCAATCATTATTTGTTGATCTTAATGCCTGTGCTATTGGGTGTTCTGTTCAGAAAGTTCTTTCCCTATCTTTAACTCCCCCACTTTGCTCAATCAGGTTCTGAGTACTCTGTTTTATACTGACACCCTAGGTCTATTTGGAGTTGAGTTTTCTGCATGGAAGGAGGTAAGAATCTTGCTTCCTTCTTCTGTATGTAGGTATCCAATTTGAGGAACACTATTTGTTGAAGAGGTTATCTTTTCTCCAACATGTACTATTAGCATCTTTGTCAGAAATTGTGTCTGTGAAAATACAGGCTTATGGTTCTTCCCTCCCCCTATAGCCCCTCTCTCCACTCTCCCTCCCTAAAAACATACAGGCTTATATGTGGGTCCTCAATTCTATTCCACTAGCCAATGTTGGTTTTTATGCCAGCACTATGCTATTTTTATTACAATAGCTTTGTAGTAATTGAAATTTGAGATAGTGATACTTCAAGCATTTTGTTAATTATTCAAGATTATTTTGGCAATCCTAGTTTTTTGTGGATTTTGCCTTTGGATCCTTAGATGTGTTTCAAAGGAAATGCCTACAGAAGCTCAATAATTAGGAATGAACCCTGGAGGGGGCTCTCAAGGAGCAGAACAAAGAGAAAGAGGATTACTGGGAAAGGAAAGGTTAATTTTGGGAGATAGGAAGAGGGAAGAGTAGAAAATATGGAGAGATAACTAAGACTAAAGAACTTCTAAAAAAATATGAAAAACTACTACTGCAGAAAAGCCCTACAATACAACGCATACATCTACTGTTTAAATAGTTAACTTATAAAAGGGCAACAATGTCCCTGCTAGATACCCCAGGCTAACAAATAAAAGTTCACTAAGTCTTTTGGAGGTATTAGCCAGTGAAGTTCCAACGATCACTCAAACATTGCAAACTTTTGCCTCTGCCCTTGGTTATTCTCCAGAACTTGACTTCAAGACCTGGTTGCTGAAGACAGCACAAAGAATTCAAAGTCGTACTGATGCAGAAGCTTCACTCCTAAGAGCTGCCTTTCATAATGCTGGCACGTACTGTGTATGCTGCCACAGTAGATCAATACTTATCTGACTTACAGCTGAGAACCTCGCAGGCTGCTGTAATTATAGACCTGGCAAGGCATGTTCACTACTCCAACAGTTCCACAAATGTCATGGGAATAATCAATTACTTTTAAAAAATGGATTAAAGGCCCGCTCCATGGTATGTGATCTATACTGAGGCCAAGAGCCTGAGGCTAGAAAAGTCATAGGCACTAGGGAAGAACTACTCTCCATCCTCTCCTAACGCACCACATGGTAAAGCAGCTCCAAATCGCTGCACCCACATCAGCACATCTCTTAAATCTCAGCAAAGAAGCCTTGTTTTTTTTTTTTTGTTTTGTTTTGTTTTTTTTTTTGTTTTTTTCGAGACAGGGTTTCTCTGTGTAGTCCTGGCTGTCCTGGAACTCACTCTGTAGACCAGGCTGGCCTCGAACTCAGAAATCCGCCTGCCTCTGCCTCCCAAGTGCAGGGATTAAAGGTGTATGCCACCACTGCCCAGCGAAGCCTTGTTTTTTAATAGTACATGGTGTTTAACAGAGCTCCACAAGTCGTACAGGGGCAGAGAATATGAGTTGAGAGTTCTTGGCCCTAAATGGGACATCTCAGGCATCATTGTGGAAGAAACAAGAAACATTTTCTTTGGTGTTGACTGTGAACAGCTATTAGGGTACCTAGATCTAAAACTCTAATAAATGTGCCTCTCTTCCCAGGTCTGTACTCTCTGCAGTATTTCCTTTTTGAGCTTTGTTTAAAATGGGTCTCCAACTATTTGACAATTAGTAAGTTTTCATACCACGATTGCTTATAGCAGTCTGTGATTTTCTATACCTACTTGATAGCCACTCCAATCTACTTCCACTGTGTTGGAAGAGGCTCTCAGGCCTCAAAATGCTCTGATGGGGTCTGGCAGCATGGCTCAGTGGGTATCTGTCACCAATCCAGAAAACCTGCATTTGATCCCTGGGATCTACATGAAGAATTATATGCTGACCTCCATATCTGTGCTATGGCACACATGGATCTGCCCTTCCATCCAACACACATAATTAAAAAAAAAACATAAAAAACTGTTAAGTGCAAGACTTTACACTTAAGAGAGCTCACTGCAGCTGATGTTACTGAAATAAGAACTATACAAGATAGTAGACCGAAGGTAAGTATTTCCTCATGGATGTGTTACTGCTTGCTGTGGGGGAAGGGGTGCCACTTTCTTCAGTGGTATAACCACTGATAAATTCCCCATGCTCCAGTAAATATTCTCTCTCACCCATGCTAATACAGGCAACCCTAATTCACCTCAGTGGTTCACACACAAAAAGCAAACAGGAAATTAGGAGGAAGCCTTGCTGAGAAGAATTTCAGTGGGAGAGGGAGAGTGTCTGGCAGAGACTAACTGGAGTAAAAGCAACTAAGAGTCATTACATACAAGACACAGGCACTCTGATGTTCCTTATTTCAGTCCTAGAGGATGCTTTTTCAGGGTGAGATAGCAAATTCTGGGAACAGGCCCCCAAAGACCAGTCCTTTTCTCTGTCTTTTTCAAATCCCAAGGCTCTAAATTTGGATCAAGTAAATGCTTCAATACACTACTTTTTAGGGTCCAAAAGCTGACTTGCATTCATAGGCACTGGAAAAACAATCCATTCAGATTCATCTTCTATAGTAGTTGCCAGGTATTTTCATACAACCAATGATTACAAAGAAGAGACTTTCCGGGTTTTTATGACTCTAGAAAAGAGAAGTGAATCCCACAGATAGTCTCCATAACTTTAGTCAACTGTGTCCATTGCTTGAGAGACAGTCTGGTTCACCGGGTGCTACATCAAGGCCTGTGACCTCTCCTTTTACAAGTTCTTTCATACATAAGAGTTTAAAAAAAAAAAACCAAGGAAAAAGAAGTCTCTGAAGTTTTCGTCTGCGTTTATGAACATAGAAGTAAGCAGTAATTCACTGGCAATGGCAAAACTGGAAGTATTAAAGGGGAGGGTTCTCTGCCCACTCCCAGTTCCAGTAACTGGGACATCAGGATCCTCCACACAATCACGTGACCACAGGCAGCCAACAGCTGCCCACTGGCCCTGTATGTAAATGAACTCAGTCACCTCTTGGGTTTTCCCCTCTCCTCTCCCTCCTCTTTACAAAGAACACAAAATCATAGAGAGTAACTAACTGAAGTCTGCTATGTACTTTTAATTGCAGGCAGGACGCCAAAGTACAAACACAATGACTGAATTCAGTTTTACAAGTAAACACTGGAACTGAATTCACCCTCGTCCGGGAAGAATGCCTCTGATCACAGCTAGCAGGAAATCCAATTCAAAACAGGGTGTGTCATCCTCGATTCACACTGTGGCCTTTATACCTTTCATAAAATTCTTTGCATACTAAAGTTTCCTTCTTAAAAATGTTCTCACAGAGACTAATCTTCATTCATAACATTATACTCAGAAATGCCTTGCAAGAGATGTTTGAATTCCAACAACTACCACCTTTGGTAGAGACAGATCTGCAGTCCTGTTTCCCCTACCCCCCCCCCCCTTTTGGTTACTGATTGTTGAATAATAAGAGCCCATCAATCATTCTACCAACTCCCTTCTAATCTCTGAATTCACTTTGACTTCATGCCAACTTTCAATTCCCCTCTTGTTCTCTGGACTGATAAGTTAGTATGAAAACGCTGAGGTCCTGAGAGAACAAGGACAGCTACAGACTTGGGCTCAACTACATCTTAACTGTGCTAGTTGGTTCCTATGCCTGTTTCTTGTGCATTCAGAGTTGGCCAAGACTACCAAACAACTTCAAGAAGACACATACATATGTACAAGTGTTGCTGGCCTCTAGTTCTACTAAGGGCCTCCAGAGAGGTCTGGATTTATGCCAGCTGCCTATGGCCAGCCTTTCCAAAATGATGCTGTAATTATAGAAGCCCAGAGGGACTTTGGTCTAGCACACAAAACAGTAAGCTAAAAGTCAGTTACGAGCATATTATACTATATATGCATGGGACGGAAAAACCAGGAGAAATGATGCACAGTTTTCACAAATTGAAAGGTTAAAGTGTGGAAGGAGAGAATATGTCATAATTCTATCATGACACATTATTAAGTATCATCAGGCTTGAAGGCTGTAGAGGATGGGCACTCAATTACAATGACCTTTGCCCTTCACCTTCTGTTTCTGACCGGCGTGGAGAGTACTGGCAGTGCCTTGCACTACTGGTGCTGTGCTAACAGCTGAACACATGCCCTAAAGTCCCCAGGCATTTGGATTTCTAATTGGATAGCAGTGCCCCATGACTTGCTGAGCTATTAAAACCAAGGTTAACTGTTTCTAACAACCTCATTTCTGAAGGACTTGACGGCTCTGCTAGTACTGTCCGGTCTCAGCCCACTCCGTCTCAAGGTGGGTTACAGTATCCACACATAAGACATGTTTCCTCCCTTAGTTCTTCCACGTGCTCCCAGAGCAGTAGTGGATATTCATGTTGAACACACTTCCTGATCCCTCCCAGTTCTCTTGTGAGCACACAGCATCTTGGACAACCAAGGACCTAGGAGCTGAGAAAAAAGCCGAAATGAGATCACTTGACGTTCCTAGTTACAAAGGGATTTCCTTCTCCTTCATAGTGGGAAGATATGGACTCTCCTCTCTTGGGTCAAGATGATAAAACTCTATTCCTTACTACCGACAGTTTCCTTCTGTGTATATATTACTGTGATTCTTCCTCATTTCAGGCCTGTACATCCCAGGCCACTTTCTCTTGCTTCATAAGTACTTAAGTCTCTGACATTCATACTAATCTCATTCAACGCATTTTATTAAAAATGGTGGCTATACATGTGTATGTGTTCTGGGTGTCCTATTTCCATATAACAAGGTCTATTTTTTCATTTTCTTTTTTATTTATTCATTTTTAAAAATCCGAGCAAAGAGTTATATGGACCAGACCTCCACTGTGGGTTCTTCAGGCTGAGAAAGTTATGTTACATAAGGGAATCAACTGGATCTTTCAGATTTCCCCTATAGTCACATGGTTCTTTCCTTTTGGGTTTCCTTCTAACCATGCCACATCCTTACGAAAAGGACATTACTGCCATATCTAAAAGAGGTAATCATTCTTTTACTATATTTATACAAAGAAAAGAATAAAATTCCTATGAATCAAGGTGACTGTGGGCTTTGAACGTCATAGGTCAAAAAAATTTAGTCCCTGTGGACTAAAATAACTCTGGAATTGGTGACAACATGCTACCCCAATTCCCGCTATGCTTTTGGGCCCTATTTCTCAACAAAGTAATTGTGGGATTGAGCAGTACAAGACATTACTGCTTTCTAGGAAGCTTGTGAGTTCTGATTCTTACTGGCCAGAAAACTTAGTTCTTACTGACTGAGGTAACTCTCAGTTCCCAAACTGTTGTTTCCTATTGATTTGGCTTTTAGATGTATTCTCCATGACAGGAACAACTTCATCACCAAGCCTAAAAAGAAAAAAATTAAACTTGACTTTGTTTAACTTACCAGGCAATTTATATCAATTTTTGGAAAGTATGACTAATACTTAGCAATTTGAGCTTCAACCTCATGCCTGATAAATCCATTTTAGAAAAGACCAAAAAGCAACCAGGTGTGCCCTATGTATAAGCTTTTGTTCAAAACTAGTATAAATGACCTTCCAGGTGTCTTAACAACCAAAATTGAAGTCCAACAGTAATGAATACATAGGGCTAAGAAGACAGTCAATATACTGCCCCTTGCCTCTAGGCCAGATAGGTTCCAATGGATAGATAACAGGTCATCTCTCAACAGACCCTGTAGTTCTACTAAGTGACCTTTCTACTAATTGATCAAAGAGGCTGTAAAGACTCAGAGGCTAGCCTCTAAGTAACCAATGCACTTTTTGCAGTCAGCAGTGGGAAATGAAATCCATTCTTCCAAGCAAAACAAGATGATCAGAAAGTCTCTGGCCTATCCTGGCAGATGGTACAACTAGTAAAGTCTATAGAAAGATGGGGCTCCGTAAAAGGAAATTGGAGGAAGACCTCAGAAGCAGAGGCCATGAAGAAGCAGTGCATATTGGCTTGTTCCTGTAGGCTTGTTTAGCAGGTCTTTTCATACAACCCAGAACCACCTGCCAAGAGTGGCACCACCCTTAGTGAGCTGGGCCTCTCCTACACACATCATTCATTAATCAAGAGAATGTCCCACACACTCACCTACAAGCCAACCTAATGGAGACATTTTCTCAACTGATATCCCCTATACCCAGACAACTCTAGCTAGTGCCAAGTTGATAACAAACAAACAAACAAACAAACAAACTGGTAAAGGTACTTACAACATTAAATTCAAGCCATGCAGACTAACAAGATTTACTTCTATTGTAAAAATGAATTTTATTTTTCCCTCTTAAGCATTTCTTTCCTCTTGGCAATTACCAAGAAGAGGAATTCCAGGACTTGTTGTCTTTCTCCCAAATTCTAATAAAATGATCTTTCTTTTGATGTTGATTTTAAATTCTTTTTATCAACAAGACTTAGAACTCACAAAATGGAACCCTGACTATAACAACTCTGATTATAATATTTTACATATGCTAGCTATAAGTGTAAAGTTGTGCGATTTAAATAAAATACAAGATGCATAGTTACATGTTAACTTGTGTCTTTAAAAGGATAACATTTTAGTTTAAGCATGTTTCCCTTGCAACATTATTCAGGTATCAACTCATGTATATCATGACTGACATTTCTAAAAATAACTTAGTTACAAAAGTGTCTAGTGCAATAGTAGAGGTGGATGACCTTAATATTCTGGTGCTTCAGCCCCCCCTTCCCACAGCTATGATGACAAGCATGTGCCACCATTCTTGAATTCTATCTTGCTTAAATTTTATTTATTTCTTTACATATTTATTCATGTTGAATATTGGGCTCATGCATTCCTAGTCCCCTTTTTAAATAATCAAACAATACTGAACACTGAATGCACACAATACAGAGATATTTAGCTTTGTTGTTCGAATCAGGGGTTGGGCTCAAATTCCTCCTGAAACCTTGAATTTCTGATCCTTCTGCCTTTCCCTCCTGAGTTCAGGGATCATAGGCGTGTGCCACTAGACTAAGTTTATTCAGTACTGAGGATCAAACTCAGGACTCATGCGTGTTAGGCAAGCGCTTTACAAGCTAAGCTACATTTCCCACCTCAGTGGTTTGCTTTCTTTGTGAATATACTTATATACTAATCAACATAGCAGGAGTAGTCATTAGCTCAGGGTCACAAGAACAGCCATCGTGTGAAAATGTCCTCTTTACATTTCCACATCGAATCTAACCAAGCTTTCAACTAAGAGAAGAAAATAAGTGGATTAATTTGCTCCCAGATTTGAGGAAAACATAAAGGTTTATTATTAGTCATGTATTATACACAGATGGTGCAGGAAAGTGTACAACTGGAGGAACAGGCCCATTCTGTAGCATCCAATTCTATTCCATTCTTAAGAACTACGAACACCCATCCTTAAAACAGAGCACTCCCCTACCCTGATGACTAGATTTCCATCTATATAAACTGAGTACAGTGTCTAGGGGCATGGCTTCAGTGGTAAAATACTTGCCCTGTAAACATGCAAGCACAGTTGATTTCCTATTTTTAGCACTAAAGTAAAAAGCTAAGCAAGGTGGAAAGGGCTGGAGAGCTATAGGCAGGTAGAACCCAAGAACTTGTTGACCAGCCAACACAGCAGAAATGGTGAGCTCCAGATTCAGTGATGAACAAGACTGTTAAAACAAGTTAGAAAGTGACTAATGAAGTCATGCTGACCCCTGACCCCCACATGCACATGAAAATACATAAATATATCCCAACACAAGTACACATGCCTCTATCATACACACACATACATCCAGACTGGAATGCTCAAGTGAAAATGGGTCTCGTATTCCCTACGCAAACATCCTGATGATAATCAGCCCGTTTCCTGCACCCTCAACTCACCAAAACTTCATTCATATTTATTTATTTTTTCTTTTAAGAAGTTGCACACCAGTCACATTTCTTACAACTTCCCCATTAAACTAAGTTTTTAAATTTTTATCTCTTTGGGCACATTCTATTGAAATTACTTCTAGTCAGCAACTCAATAGCCCTAGAATCCCAGCAAAAGGACACTGTATCCTACCATACATAGCACGGCTTTGAACCCACTCTCTTCTGTACCTTCCTATGCCCATAGAGTTCCATAATGGCCACCATCATGCAATTTTACATGTTTTTTACACATCCTTCCTTTCAAACAGTGGGCAAGGAGCATACTTTCCTCTTCTTCATGTCTTCAACAGTGACCATTGCTCAGGGTTTGTAGAGCTGATGGGCATATCAACTTTCAACTAGAGACTCATTTAGAAGTTTACCCAGCTCCCTTCCCTCTATCTAGCAGACACGTTTATACCAACCGACCAGCTAAATGACAAACTTATCAATACCTTCAGGTTCTGGCAATTTAGGAAATTGCTATTAGAGTCAGGCCTTTCTAATAACACTGACATACAAGCAAAGATATGACTGGCACATAGAGGTAGAAGCACGCACTCCAGTCTGAGTAGGCGGGTAGGTTACCCATGGGGCACAAGGGAGAAGAGAACAACAATAGGTTATGTGATAAAACAACCCGTCTTTCAATGTAAGACAGAAAATAAGAGGCTTTAAAACAGCTAGTCCTAAACAGAACGTCTTTGCTAGCCCTCCATCCCATGACAAGGCTCGGGGAGCCATGGTGAAGAGGAGGTGGAAACGTTCTCAGAGCCAGACTGGATGGATGACACCAAGGAAACCAAGTCTTCCGGACACAAGAGGACTAATGCACACGTGAAGGCCCAGACTGTGGTGTAATGCACAGGGCCTGCAGAGGTTCAAGTCACATGTGGTTCCCGCACTGAGAGTGGGAAGTGGATACAATGTCCCATCCCTACCTAAGAAGCTGTCTCCTACTGATGTTCACTTGCAAAGAAAAACTTACATTAACCACATAAGGGCAGGCGCCATGTCCAGCAGTAGACAGCCACCACACAGCACACTCAATGGTGTTCTGTAAACTTTCTGTCTTACTACCTTGGACACTTTTTTGTCTGATTAGTCTTCTGATCATACATTATGATTTCCAATTTTGTATGTTATAGCTTTTTAAACATTTTGTGTGTACGTATGTATGTTTGTGTTTTGTGCTTTCTCTTTGTTGTTTATTATTTCAAATTCTGTTTTGTTTTCCTGTTTCTTTCTCAAAGAGAAAGATGCTATGGAACTCTGTGGGTAGGAAAGAGGGGAGAAGCTAGGAAAACTTGAGAGAGGAAAACTGTGATCATAATATATTGTATGAAAACATTTTATTTCTAACAAAGAGAAAAAAGAAAAAACAAACAAACAAACAAACAAACAAAACTTCTCTACCAAATCTTAATGAACTATACAAAAGTATACACTTAAACCCAGACCTAAGAACTCTGGCCAATTTTAAACTAACAGAAAACCCATCTCAAGCAATAGTCTGCCCTCTACACCCACCCTTACTTCCAAAAATAAAACAGAAATAAAACCACATATTTTGTTTTGTTCAGCCAAGAACTCTAAGAAAATCTCTAAAGCCATGCTGTCAATGGATGAGGCTATAGGACGTTACTGGCATGCATTTTTTTTCACATTTTTGACAGCTTTGACCAGTGACTCAGCCTCTATACACCAGGAAGTAGTCAAATGGGTTTAAACCTAACTGGAGAATTATTGTTAATGTGACAGTCAAAGGCAACTATGCAGCATATTTTAAAGGGCTTAATATTTTACTTTTAAAATGCAGAAAAACAAATTGTGACTAGCTAAACTTATACAAAGCTTTTTAGAAACCAGTAAACAGGAAAAAGACAAATTGAGTTTTGTGTCGCTGTGCAGGAGCTGCCTACATGCACAGCCTGCACCAGGCTCTTTCAAGTCTTAGTGCTGGTTCAGGTGTCTACTTGGAACACTGGATTTAGAAACAGAAATGACACTGGGAACCCAAATCCCCTGAGGAGAAAGTCTACAGCAGACTGTAGGATGGTTTTCTTCACCCAAAGGACAACCAAATAGCACAAAATTCACTAGTAGATTACAGTTTTGTTTCAAAAGCAACCTTTCAGATTAACAAACTTCAAAACTGTTTGTATATGGTCAACAGCTTAGTTCATCAGGGTCCTTGATGCACAGCAGAAAAGCTGCTTTCCCCTTAATTATATTCTCTCTCTCTCTCTCTCTCTCTCTCTCTCTCTCTCTCTCTCTCTCTCTCTCTGTGTGTGTGTGTGTGTGTGTGTGTGTGTGTGTGTGTGTGTTAGGGCAGGTCTTACTATGTAGCCTTAGCTAGAGTGGAACTCCCTATACAAATCAGGCTGGCCTCAAAGTCTTAGAGTCTCTGCCAGTCTCTGCCACACTCTCACCCACGGCCCAGCACTGCTTCGATTAAAGGCATGCACTGTCACTCTCAGCAATCCTTCCCCCTCATATATATGCACATATGTGTGTGTGTTCTATATTTCGAAATTATATATAACGTATAATTCTCCCCCTTCTCCCTGTAAATCTTCCTGTATATCCTTTTGCTTTTTTTCCCATTAGCTGTTGTTGTTATTGTGTATGTGTGTAAAATCACCCCACATCAAGTAAACTTCTCTTTGAAAAGATGAAGATCATTACAGAAACCACAACCAATCAAACAGCAGAGATATGGAAACCAGTCCCCTTTAATCTTAAAAAGTTTCAAGATTTTTCAAGCAAAATCCCTGATAGTTCAGCTATTACAGTAATTAATAAACTCAGCATTTCAGGAGCTTCAGAATGTAAGACATCTGGTTCCAATTACAAATTTGGCTCAGAATAAAAATACCTCCCAAACAATAGTTTCATTATAAACTGTTTTCTCTCTCTTCTTAGGCTTTTTTTTTTTTTTTTTTTTTTTTGGATCTGTACTCCTTCCTTGCTGGAAGCCACCACACCACTGCCAGGAAGAGGAATGCAAAGCATTCCCAGGAGCAGAGGCTGTGATGTCAGAGCTGCATTCCACTTTTTCCCAGTCAGGCCTTTTGGGAAGCTCTGGCCTTCAGCTAAACCCCTCGAAGAGGTGGCTAAGGCCTTCATTAAATCACACAGAGAAGCTCTGTGCTGTGTCTTAGTGCTGGCCAGGATCAAAGCAAGAGAGAGAATTTCTTTCAACGTGAAAAACAAAGAATAAAGGAAAAAAAGAAAGGGGGAAGGAAGAAGGGAGAGGGTTTGAGGAAAAAGAAAAAAGGAAAAAAGGGTATTTGGAAGGAACAAATGCCATTTTGTGTATGTGTGCCTACTCACCTATTTAGTGAGCAGCCTACAGGCTGCCACCAGTAAGCATGACTAACTTCATCAGCAAGCTCTGGGTGTGACTGAGAAACTTAGCCTCAATAAACAAGCTAGAGGAGTGACTTTCCGATGACTTCCAACACTAATAATATGAGGCCTCCAGCTGCATGTGCGCGCG
>JANHMN010000011.1:1530116-1545116 GCA_030674055.1 Rhabdomys pumilio
CCCAACACTTGTTCACTCAGTGATCCCATCTCACAACTAACACTTTCACCAGTCTCCCAAACTGAACTTCACATGGACATTATTCTAGGAAGAATCACAGAAAACCAAACAACCAGAGATGAAGAGATGACTCTGTGTTGCTACTTCAGAGGACCTGAGGTCAATTTCCAACACCTACATGGGGTGGCTCACAACTGCCTGTAACTCAAGTTTCAAGGGATGTAATATCCCTTTCCAGCTTTTCTAGGTACCTGCCCATATATGTTGTACCATATAGCTATCAGAACTACTTCAGTTATTATTGACCCTAAAAAGCCAGAAAAGCATGAATTAATATACTTCAAGCTCTGAAATTAAATAACTGAATCAAGACAAGTGTTTTATCTAGCATAGTTACCTTTCAAAACTGATGGAAAAACAAAAATATTTCAGACAAAGTAAGGCAACTCATGACAACCAAATCAACACTAAAGAATATTTTTAAAAGAAATACTATACAGAAAGGAATTTAAAAAAACTCTTCTCCACAGGAATACATAAAAGTATAAATCCCACGAAGACAACAAAAAGAACTAGGGAAAAAATCAACCTTACCTAAATCAGGAAATAAGCAAACTTCCAAAATTAATAGAAAAGGATGAAAAGAAATATTAACAATCCAGGAAACTATCATCTAAAACATTTATAAACAATCAATAAAGATGTTAAATGTAAATGGTCTAAGTTTACAAGTAAAAAGATGCAGACAAATCAACTGGATTGGTAAAATAAGAACCATTCAAAGACATCCAAAAATTGATGTAAATTGGTCAAAGGATGTAAATTATACTACTAACAAAAGCCATAAATAAGCAAGCATACCTATCTTTGCAACTGACAAAAACACTTCAACCCAAAACTAATCAGATTGATAAAGAAGGATCAACACATATTAATAAAGGAAACAATGCACCAAGAAGATAAAACAATTGTGGAGCTGGAAATAAGCTCAGTGCTGAAGAGTACATATTCCTCTTGCACAGGACCTGGGTTTAGTTTCCAACACCTATATCAGGCAGACAGCCATCTATAACTACAACTCCAGAGACTCTGATGCCCTCTTCTGGTCTCCAAATGCAGCCACATGTACCTAGAATATAGAAACTCATGCAGGACTACATACATACACACAAATTTTGAAAAAAGAATAGATTTTAAAATATATTCATACCATAATTTTAAAATGTACTCATAGATATGCAAGAATGAACATCAATAATCAAAGAAAAGAGCCTTGCAAGTGGAGGGGATATGAAAAGGGAAGTAGCTGGAAAGTGGGGAAGAAACCTATGTAATTGTACTTGAATTAAAACATATAAAATAAAAGACACAATTGCTGTCAATATCTATGCACTAAATACTGGACTCCCCCAGTTTTATAAAACAAACACTAAAAGGCTACATCAGTTCAAATATAATATTAGTGGGAAACTTTACTAATCAGATGGGTCTTCCAAATTAAAAACAAGCAAAGAAACTTTAGAGCTAAAATACATCATAAATCAACTGGACTTAACAGATATATGCAGTATATTCCACTCAGCAGATAAGGAATACATTCCTCTTTGTAGCACATAGCTCCTTCTAAGAAACTGATCATACTTTGAATCACAAGTAAACTTTACCAACTTAAAAAAAAAGGCACTATGCCATGTGTCCCATAAGACTACAGTGTAATTAAACAAATCAACAGCAAAAGACATTAACAAAATACATTACAAAAACACCTGGAAACCAAACAATACACTTTGAATGAACAGTAAGAGTCATCCAAGAAATTAGAGAAGAAATAAAAAAAATTCCTAAACTCAAAATGAAAATGAGAATACCTTTGGGACACAGTCAAGTCAGTTCTTAGAGGAAACTTAATTAATAGGTTTAAGAGTGCACATTAAAAACTATAACAATATTCAATAAACAATGTTGCACCTCAGGGCTCTAGAAGAAAATAAGAAGCCAATATGAAACATAGTAGTAGAAAGCAAGAAATAATAAAGATCAAGAAATAAATGAATGTGACTTATTTATTGCTTTTTAGAGACAATACATGCTAAGTGAGGTGGTGCACACTTTCATTCACAGAATGTGGAGGGGCAAAGGTTAGTGGACTTCTGAGTTTAAGGCCATTTGGTCTATATAGTGAATTCCAAGCCAGTCACAGCTACAAGGCTGTTCTATAGAAGCAAAGCAAAGCAAAAATCACAAAAGGAAAAACCAACACCAACATCAAAAAACTCCAAGAACAATACACACAACCCAAAAGTTAGTTATTTGAAAAAGTTAGTAAGACTAACAAACCTTCAGTCAAACCAGCAAGAGGGAAACAAGAGAATTAACAAAACTGGAGTCAAAAGAGGTATTGTTAAAGCAGACAATCAAGAACACAATTAGAGAATATTTTGAAAATTTATTCTCAGCGGGCAGTGGTGGCGCACGCCTTTAATCCCAGCACTTGGGAGCACAGGAAGGCAGATTTCTGAGTTCGAGGCCAGCTTGGTCTACAGAATGAGTTCCAGAACACCCAGGATTATACAGAGAAATCCTGTTTCGAAAAACAAAAAACAAAACAAAACAACCCAAAAAACAAACAAACAAAAAAAAAAGAAAACTTATTCTCTAAAAGCTGGAAAATATAGAAGAAATGGGTGAGTTTCTAAACACAAAACCTACTAAAATTAAAGGTACAAGATACACATCACTTAAACAGACTCATTACAATCATTGATATCAAAGCTGTAATCAAGTCTCTCCACAAGGCAAATCCCAGTACCAGGTTGATTCATTGCTAAATCCAACTTAATGTTGACAGGTAAATATCCACATCACACTCTTGACAATTTTCTGGTTTATATAGTTAAGTAGAAAATGGAATTTCCCCATGTAAAGATCAACTTCTGATAAGAAGCTGTGTCTGCAGAGACTGATTAAAACTTGACTGAGAACAAGTGTCCTGTAGAGATTGGAGTGCCACAGGTCTACACTTCATTACCTTATCTTGAGCCATTTCATGCCCATGTTAGTGTTGGGAGTAACATCCTATGACTAATAGATAAGAATCTTCCAAAATCTACTAACATAGGCTGGCTAGAATAATAATAATGATAATATACCTCCTCCTTCTCCTCTTCCTTCTCCTCCTCCTAAGAATAAAGGGTTTTGTTTGTTTGTATTTTTTAGATAAGTCTTAATAAAGAGACTAGCCCAGGCTACCTTGGAACTCTTAACTGTCTGGCCTCAGACCCCAAGAGCTTGTGATTACAAGCACTCACTACCATATCTGCAATGCCATATTCATCAATCCAAATTATAGCAATTCTATCACAGAAAATCTGTTTTCTGTAGAATATTTATATTTTATGTTCTAAAAAAAATTGAGAAATCTACAAAGCAGGAGGTAGAACCAAACACCAAGAGGAATATGGCAAGTACAATATAAGAGACACAAGTTAAAACAAAACTTTCCAAAACTATAATGTTTAAATTATAAAGATCAAGCCCTGAAGATTGAGCCTGCTCAGCCGAAAATTCAGAAGAGACACCACAAGAAAGTAGAATTAGTGATGTCTAAATGGAAAGACATTTCAGACAGAGTAGGGCAGAAATACTAGGAATTTAGACTTGGTTCATTAACGGGTCAAACAGTGGCAGATCGACCAGAAACACTGGAACAAGCTGAAGGGAAATCTAGCATGCAAGCTAAGAACCAGGCTAAAGATAAACATTAGAAAAGACCATCTAAGACTTCAGAACAAACAAGACATATGACCAAATCTGTTTCTTAAGTATACATCAGAAATGTGGCAAGAGCATAAGTGGCTCAGGGAGAGAGGCTCTGGAAGTGGGCAGGCTACCAGCTGAAAATCCTGTTTCAGACAAGCAGTAAAAACCCAGCAGACGGAATGAGAGGGAGAATCCGAGAGCTTATTTAGAGGAGCTGTCCATGACTCAGACATTGGTTCCCTAATAGTCAGTTTTCCAAGCTAGTCACTAGTTACAGTCACTAAACACAAGTGAACTCACAGAAACACAAAGGTATCCTACAGATCAGAAACCAGAAAAATCTTTCCACACCAACCCTAGAAGGCCTTGTGAGGAGGCTGCTTACTTTGCTTACAGGGGTTGTTTCACTTGTTAAGAATGAAGCTATGGAAGGATGGCACTGAGGCTGTGTCTTCCTAAGGGAAAGCAGGACAGTTATACTGTGGGCTAAACACAGGTCACTCAAGTTAGGATTTTCCTGCATAAGGGGTTCACTGGGTAGTCTTGATAGAATACATCACATCTTTGGGGGGCAGGATTGAGGTTTTGTTTTTGCAACTTTAATGGAGAGAGGTTGATAAGCAAGCTCTGTCTTTGCAGATTAGGGAATGGGCTCCTTATACAATCCAAGGGTGGCAGAATATGGGTTAAAGGTGGAGGCCTTGACCCATCCTGTAGAGTCCGAAGCTTTCTATCATCTGCCACAGCTCCATAGGATTTTGTATAGAGTCCTTCATATGGAATCATTTGAAAACAAAAAGGCTGGGAATGGTGGCACCTCTCTGAAATCCTTGGGAGGATAGAGAAAAGAGTACCAGAAGTTCAAGACCAGACACAGCTAGAAAATGTCTTTGAGGCCAGCCTAGGATACCTGAAACTCAACATCAAAAAACCCAAAATCAGTAAATTAAAACAAAACTTAAGAGACCCAATACTGAGTGACTGTAGGTCTTTGTACTTAAGTCTGTGGGGCACTGAGCTATGAGAGACAACCAGGTGCCCAGTCGAACGAGCTTCTGAACCCCGGAGACCCTTTTGGGATGGCAGGCATTCAGCTCTGTTCCTGGCCCCCTGTCTCTCCCAGCTTCCGCCCTTCACAGCCCCTCCCACAAAGAGAGGTTGGGAGGTCTACGACCATCGAGTCACGTAAGAATAGTGCCCCAGGCTCTCCCCACATGCATATGAGGCATCCCCAAAACCTCAGACTAAGCCAATGGGATTAACTGCTGCTAAAACCTTCACCCATCCCAAACTGTATATATTGAGCTTAATTGAGAAATAATGTGCGCAAGAACCATCCTGTGTCGGAGAGCTTCTGTCTTGGACCCTCCCCTTCGCCTGCTAGCCGGCGCCAGAGCTGTTAACACTGGGCAAGAGATCTACTCTCTTTCCCTGCGACGGCTCTCCCCGAAGTACTTCGGGGTAAGCAGAACAGACTTTCCCCACTGGCGCTCTGCCTTGGACCACCTGTGGGCAGGGGCAACTACAGAGACAGAGAAGGTGGCCGTCTACATCCTATCTCCTGCTGAACCGAAGACTCTGTGGGACCCAGCTGGAGATAGGCCCCACATAAGTCTATTCTTCTAGTTATAAAAGTAGGTACGATGAACACCTGCTTTGATCTGAGGTGCCTGTCCTCCATGTATCATGAGATTTTTTTTCTGTACATGGGGTTTGTAGTTTGCTAAAATAATAGGCCATGTGCTAAATTAGACCACCATTTCACTCTGAAATACTTTTAGACTTGAAGAAAATATTAAAAAAAAAAATGCCTTCAGTGGCATGCACATTCTGCTGAGGAATATCCTCAGTGTGCCTAGCCCTCTGAAGACCTGGAGGCCTCCCAAAAGATCTGCAACAGGAAAGGGACCCTCTCAAATAACCTCAGCAGCTAGGACTCCCCAAAAAGCCCAGTGGACTCCAGACTCAACCCCTCTGCTCAAACTCTACCTTTTTTCTGGCCTGCTCCTTCTGCCAGGGCAGATCATCAGCATGGCTGCCCCTCTGAAGACCTCTTCAGAGGGAGACCTACAGCAACTCAGGGACACAGCAGACAGGCTCCAGACAGAGATACACAGTTAACAGCAGAGATAACCAGAAGGCAAAAAGCAAGCCCAAGAACATAAGCAACAGAAGCCAATATACTTTGACACCATGAGAACCCAGCTCTCACACCCTGGATACCCTAACACACCTGAAAAGCATGATGCTGACCTAAAATCCTATTTCATGTAAATAGACATCTTTAAGGGGGATATAAATAACTCACTGAAAGAAATATAGGAAAACCCAGGTAAACAGGTAGAAACTGTTAAAGACGAAACAAATCCCTTAAAGAATTACAGGGAAACAAAATCAAACAGGTGAAAGAATTGAACAAGTAGACAACCTACAGATTGGGAAAAAAAAACTTCACTAATCCCACATCTAATAGAAGGCTAATATCCAAAATGTACAAAGAACTCAAGAAGCTAACCTCCAAAAACTCAAACAACCCAGTCAAAAAAATGGGGTATAGAACTAAAAAGAGAATTAATGACAGAGGAATCTCAAATGGTCGAGAAGCACTTAAAGAAAATTTCAAAGTCCTTAGTGATCAGGGAAATGCAAATCAAAATGACCTTGACATTCCACCTCACACCAGTCAGAATGGGTAAGATTGAAACCCCAGGCGACAGTACGTGTTGTCGAGAATGTGGAGAAAGAGGAACACTCCTCCATTGCCGGTGGGTTTGCAAACAGGTACAACTACTCTAGAAATCAATCTGAAGGTCTTCAGAAAATTGGAAATACATCTATCTACCTGAAGACCCAGCTATACCACTCTTGGGTATATACCTAAAAGATGCCCCACCATGCCACAAGGGCAGGTGTTTCACTATGTTCATAGCAGCCTTATTTGTGATAGCCTGAAGCTGGAAACAACCCAGATGGCCTATTAAGAAAGAATGGACACAGAAAATGTGGTTTACACAATGGGATACCATTCAGCTATAAAGAACAAGGACATCATGAGTTTTGCATGCAAATGGAGAAATATCAAAGTAGAAAATATCTTGAGTGAGGTAACTCAGACCCAAAAGGCCATGCATGGTATATACTCGATAATAAGTGGATATTAGCCAAAAAGTACAGAATGCTCAGGACACAATCCACAGAATTCAAAAAGTTTAACAAGCCGAAGGGCCCAAGTGAGGTTGCCTCGATCCCGCTTGGGAGAGAGAAGAAAACAATCACAGAAGGCAAAGGTAGGGAGGGATCTGGGTGGGACAAGGGAGGGGGAGGAAAAAAAGACAAACATGATCAGGTATTGAGGGTGGTGGGAGCCAGCAAAGAAGCCCTGAGGGCCAGCAGAATGAATAGAAATATGCAACCTGGGGGGTGGGAAGTGGGGGGGGGGTGCTCTAGAAAGTACCAGAGACCTGGAAGGTAAAAGATACTCAGGACTCAGAGGGGGAACCTTAGATGAAATGCCCAACAGTGGGCAGAGGGAATTTGTAGAGCCCACCTCCACTGGAAAGACAGGGCATCAAGTGGAGGGATGGAGTTGCCATCCCACAGTCAAAAACTCTGACCCAGAATTGTTCCCGTCTAAAAGAAATACAGGGACAAAAATGGAGAAGAGACTGAGGTAAAGGTGGTCCTGTGACTGGTTCAACTTCGAATACATCTCAAAGGGAGGCTCCAAGACCTGACACTGTTACTGACACTATGAGTGTGCTTACACACAGGAGCTCAATATGGCTGTCCTTGGAGAGCCTCAACAAGCAGCTGACTGAGACAGATGTAGATACTTATACCTAACCATTGGACTGAAGTTGGGGACCTCTGTGGTTGAATTAGGGAAAAGCTGGAATAAGCTGAGGAGGAGGGCTACCCCATAGGAAAGACCAGCAGTCTCAACTCACATGGACCCTGGAGATTTCTCAGACACTGAGCCACCAACCAGGCATCATGGTAAGAGGCCCCTGACACATATACAGCAGAGGACTGCCTGGTCTGGCCTCAGTGAGACAAGATGTGCCTAAACCTGGAGAGACTTGAGGCCCCAGGGGTGGTGGTGGTGGTGGTGTGGTGGGTGGGAGACATCCTCTTGGAGGCAGGGGGAGGAGGAATGGGATGAGGAACTATGGGAGGGCAGACTAGGAAGGGGGCAACAACTAGACTGTAAAAAAAAAAAAAGGGAATAAAAGAAAATGTAGAACATGAAAACATGCCTTTGTGTTCATCTCCTGGATTAATGAATCGTAAGCTTTTGTCACACTAGCTTTGTCACTATTTCCAAATAAATACTATACAGTTGTGGTCATTGTAGTTACAACTGTTACTGATTTGTGGAACTACAACAGCCTGTAGAACTTTACAATTTAACTCTAAATACTTTTAGATGTATTCTGAAGCACACAGCTTTCCTCTGTAAAGCCACAGCATTTGAGATGGAAACATTATAATCCAATATGCAATTTATAATCAAAGTATCCCAGCTTTCCCAATGATGTCTTTTAGAGCAGTACTTCTCAGCAAAGGACTATAATCAAAAGAGGCATCTTTGTTTCAGTACTTGACTTCCACTCTTTAGCTTTTGTATGGTCAGAGCTGCTGGCCATCTCTCACAGTTACATCCTGAAGCACTCAAGTCCTAGTGGACTCAACGGCAGAACCCACACACAAAGCCTACCCTACTGGAAATGCACTACCTCCTTTGACCTTACAATCAATTTCACAGCTACTCCAAAGAAACAGACAAATGACCTCCCAAAGTGACTTTATGGGGACAGACACATCTGTCCTTCAAGTGATCACTGATCTCAAAGTATAATAAATAGATGCATGACTAGTACTGTTCTACTGTTCTGAACTTGGTGAGGAAACTGTCAGAAATGTACACTCCTTGCTGGATACCTTCATTAAGTCACTCCTGTGAGGTAGGCCATATACCAAGCACTGAGACCATCTTTCTAGTGGGTTAGATTCCTACATTCTAATTATTTAAACTCATTCTTGGATACTGATTCAATAAAATTATTATTAAGGCAAGAATCACATACATTAGTTAACTTTTATAAACTGACAATTTTCCAAATCTGAGAACTTTCTGAGGTGACCAAAACTCAGAAAGGGGAAAAACAAATGAGTAAATAAGAAACACCCCTGTACATTCTGCCTTATATGTAGATGCAACTGATAGAATATATATGTCAACAGGCATTAAGTATAGGCGTAGTATAATATTCAGAAAGGAGACCAAGAGAATGTCATATTAAATACTGAGGAAAAACAAAACTTGAGCCAAATCCACATGGACCAGGAAAGAGAAGATGCAACTCTGCCTCCCTCCAGCTTTCCCTCTGTTGTGGTGGGTAAGAAATAAAAATATAACTTATGGTGAAAACATAAAACCCTAACTGAAGCTCTGTTGCTTCAGAATTAAGAGTCTAACTGCATAAAAGTTTGCTGAGATGCATACTTTGGTTCTGGGAAAGTGTCTGAGTGGCTTCCTTAAACCAGCTGTATGGTGTTTTCATCTGTGAGTTAATTAGAATAAAGTGATTTGACTTATTTTAAAAAATCAGAGATTTCAGAGGAGACGGGTCACTGTAAGAGTACTTGGTACAACTAGAGATCAGACTCCAGCATGCATGTGAGTGGCAGCTGCAACCCCAGAGTGGGGTGGAGATGAGACTCCTGGGGCATGGGCCTTGCTAGCCTGAACAAAACAAATCAAAACAAAACAACCCTTCAAATTCAGTGAGAAACTCTGCCTCAAAGGAACAAGATACAAACTGACAAAGGAGGACACCTGACACTCTCCTAGCCTCCAAAACAAACCTCCCCCACCCAAGACACTGAGAGCTTTCTTCAGATACAACAATAACTTTAGCACAGTGTTCTGACCTGTGGGTGGTGACCCCTTGGGGTTCCCTATCAAGGATATCTGCATATCAGATATTTACATTATGATTCATAACAGCAGCCAAATTACAGTAATGAAGTAGCAATGAGATAATTTTATGGTTGGGGGTCACACAACATGAACTGTTGTAAATGGTCACAGCTTTAGAAAGGTTGAAAACTACTGCCCACCCCATCCCATCACAAAACTCTTACAAGCATATTTCTAAGAATGAACCACATGACTGAAGCAGCTATAATCAAACAGCACATATATATCATAAATAACATGATCACAATATGCTCAGTGGCCTTACAGTAATGATTGTTAATTTGACTATGTATTTTATTTATATAGATATTATATATACATATATGGGTACCAATATATACTTAAATACACATACACACACATACACACACACACACACACACACACACACACACACACCATATATACATACACATACACATACAGTCTGGGAACTGGTGACAAGAAGAAGATATTTCCATAGGTTCAGTACAAAAGCAACTTCCCTGATCTTCCTGTCTATCTCCCTGATATCCCTGTTGTACATTTGTTCCCAGTAATTAACTCTTTTCATATCTCATGTGTAATGTTGTCAGATATGGCACAGACCAAGAACCCCAGGGTTCTTCTGACTCCCACCCTCTTTTCTTCTTTCTGACAAGAACAAGCTGGTTTTAAATTCACTATGCAGTTGAGGAAACCCTTTTAAACCCTTTGATCTTCCAGTCTTTCTCCCCTGGGTACCCAGATTATATTTATTTTCTTGATGGTGTCTATTAGGATCTAGTCACCAAGCCTTGAATCCCAGCACTCAGGCCGAGGCAGGTGGATCTCTGTGAGTTCAAGGCCTCCCAGAAGTATACAGTGAGTTCCAGGACAGCCAAAGGAACATAGTGATATTCCATCTTGGAAAGCAAAGCAAAGAAAGAAATTTGCATACATCTGTCAGATATTTTTACCTGTGTATTATTAACTAGAGATTGATATTGTAATTTTCAAGAAAATTATCATACAATGAGTAGTCTCCAAGCTCTGTCAAATGAATACAACCTGTGTAAGCCAGACAACTGTGGGCTTCAGAACGTCAGGATCATCACAGAGAGCCCTCAACCCTTACTTACTGAGCCCCCTGTCTCACTGGCTGTCCCAGAACCTAAGCTGCACTGATTATTCTCCCACTGAGATACTAACTAGGCTGACCCTCTTCAGGTTTTGAGATCAGAAAAGCTCAGGTTATGCAGGGTAGTATGGTCATAAATGAAACGGCAGCTCAGTGCTCTTCATTTATTACACACACAGACTAAAGTGTCAACTTATTTTTCTTGTTTTGTAAGCTGCTCTCATAATCCCTAAATGTAATCACTACTACACTTCACAAAGATCACAACAGTGTGACCAAGTGACTAGGATGTCTATCAGTCAGAAGAAAACACCACCCAGAATACTTTTCACACGGAATGCCATAAAGATGCCTCTAGTGTCTTTATACTGCTCTTCAACAACAAAGCGTCTCTACTTCTTTTGCAGCTACCACTCACACTACTCAACAGTTCTATGGAACCAGATGACTAACGATACTAAATTAACTTTTCAACTATGAACAACTACATTTATTATCATTTCATCAGAAAAATTAGCACAGATTTAATAAAGTTAGTATTGAAACACATAACTATTTCCAAATCTTTACATTCTCAAACTATTTTGTTAAGAAGTGGCCCACAGTGTTTGTCTGACAAACCAACCTGGTCCCAATGAAGGGATTAATCTCCATAAAGAAGTGAAGAATCAGTTAGAAGGACTGAAGCAATCAGTTACAGAGCCTCCTGCTGCACCAAGTGGGCTAGAGAGAAATAAACTGGTGATGTACCTATCCCTGACTCTCTGAAATGCAAGCCAAGCCACAGGGGGCATAGACAGGCCGCCCACCCACTGATCAGTCACACCCAGAGAACACTTGATTCCAAATTGGACTTTTCAGTTTATGTGAACAGAGAAGTTTACCATTCCAACACTTCATGTCATCGACTAAAATTATCTATTCCTATGGAATGCTTGGAATTTCCTCATTTGTAAGATTTGAAAGGCTTCAAGTACAAACTGTATTTTCAAAAAACAGTGAATGCTCCTTCGGTCTGGGCCCAAGCACTGAGCAGATCTTGGGCCCCAGCTCTAACCCCAGTAGTAACAACCACTCCACACAGTTCTGATACAACCAAGATAATAGGAAAGACAGGCTCCAGTCAGAGACAGGGCAGGTAGCACTAAGGAGATACAGATGGTGAAAGGCAAACGCAAGAACATAAGCATCAGCAACCCAGGGTATTTGGCATCATTAGAACCTAGTTCTGCTGGGCAGTGGTGGCAGACGCCTTTAATCCCAGCACTTGGGAGGCAGAGGCAGACAGATTTCTGAGTTCAAGGCTAGCCTGGTCTACAGAATGAGTTCCAGGACAGCCAAGGCTATACAGAGAAACTCTGTCTCCAAAAACAAAATAAAAACAACAACAATAACAACAAAAAAGGAACCTAGTTCTCCCACACAAGAAAGTCCTGAATTCCCCTTATCATTAGGAAAGCAAGATTCAGATTTAAAATTACTTCTAATGATGATGATAGAGGACTTTAAGAAGGACATAAATAATACTCTCAAAGAATTTGAGGAGAACACAGGTAAACAGGTAGAAGCCCTTAAAGAGGAAACATAAAAATCCCTTAAAGAATTACAAGAGAATATGACCAAACAGGTGAAGGAATGAAACAAAACCATCCAGGACATAAAAATGGAAGTAAAAACAACCAAGAAATCACAAAGGGAGACTACCCTGGAGATAGAAAACCTAGGAAAGAAATCAGGAGTTATAGACACAAGTATCACCAACAGAATACAAGAGATAGAAGAACAAATCTCATATGCAGTAGATACCATAGAAAATATTGACAAAACTGTTGAAGAAAATGCAAAATGCAAAAAGCAAAAAGCTCTTAACACAAAATATCCAGGAAATCCAGGACACAATGAGAAGACCAAACTTAAGGATAGGTATAGATGGGAGTGAAGATTCCCAACTTAAAGGGCCAATAAATATCTTCAACAAAATTATAGAAGAAAATTTCCTAATCTAACAAATGAGATGCCCATAAACATACAAGAAGCCTACAGAATGCCAAATAGACTAGACCAGAACAGAAATACCTCCTGTCACACAATAATCAAAACACCAAATCCACAAAACAAAGAATATTAAATGGAGTAACAGAAAAAGGCCAAGTAACATATAAAGGCAGACCTATCAGAATTGCACCAGACTTCTCACCAGATACTAGAAAAGCTAGAAGATGCTGGACAGATGTCATACAGACCCTAAGAGAACACAAATGCCAGCCCAGGCTACTATACCTAGCAAAACTCTCAAATACCATAGATGAAGAAACCAAGATATTCCATGACAAAACCAAATTTACACAATATCTTTCCACAAACCCAGCATTACAAAGGATAATAGTGGGAAAGCTCCAATACAAGGAGGGAAATTATACTCTAGAAAGAGCAAGAAAGTAATCCTCTTCCAACAAATCCAAAAGAAGATAGCCACACAAAGATAATTCCACCTCTAACAACAAAAATAACAGAAAGCAACAATCACTGTTCCTTAATATCTCTTAACATCAATGGACTCAATTTCCCAATTAAAAGACATAGGCTAATTGACTGGATACGTAAACAGGACCCAGCATTTTGCTGCATACAGGAAACCTACCTCAAAGACAAAGACAGACTCTACCTTAGAGTAAAAGGCTGGAAAACAATTTTTTCAAGCAAATGGTTCTAAGAAACAAGCTGGAGTAGCTATTCTAAAATCTCCAGCCCAAGAACACAAAGGGAGGGACTCATGGCTCCACCTGTAGAGGTAGTTGAGGGTGGCCTTGCCGGGAATCAGTGGAAGTGGAGGGCCTTGGTGCCTGAAAGTTTGGATTTCCTAGTGTTGGGGAATTCGAGAGCAGGGAGGTGGGAATGGGAGAATAGTGGGAGCACACCCTCACAGAAACTCCCAGAATTATATGGATTAGACATGACAGAGGCAGGTCACCAGAAGACTACATTCCAGAATTCAAACAAAAAATTATCTTGATGCTAAAATTTGTTTTGAGAATTGTATACTGCAGAATACACAGCCTTGGTGTATCTACTCATCAAGCAAGCTGAGCAGACCTGCTTGAACCTCTGATGTCCTGGAATTCAAGCTAGATGCAGTAAAGACACAGTGTCAGAGGATTATCAATTAACTCTTCCCCCTGTCCTTCTTCTAATATCTCAATGCCCATAATCAGCTTGAAGAAGTTAATGAAGAGTCAGCGCCCATATTCCCTGGACTTGTGGACTGAGGTCGTTAATATGGGGCTGTCTTTCTAGGGAAAAGCAGTGGTTTTGTTGGAATAGGGAGGATTAGCTAGGATTTATTGCATAGCCATAACCTATTGGTAAAAATATGTATAATTGATATTAAGATGAAGTTATAATTTCTTAAATGGTACAAAATTTACTTTGATTTCAAATTTAAGATTTTCATTGGTATGAGCTTCTTATTGATATAACAGTGAGATGAATATTGTTACTCTCATAGACATTGTGCCTGTATAACACATTTAGGAATACAAAGCTTAGATCTAGTCCTTCTTTAACTTTTTTAACTGATTTGAGATGGTTAGCCTGTGAGTTAAGGGCCTATAGCAAATTCATGGCTCTGAGTATATTGTTAGGGTGTTTTCTACATTTTATTTAGAAATAGCTGAGAGGAGTTAACAGATAACAGGCCAGATTACCTTACATGAATAGTTGGTTTTCAAAACATCAGAAGACCACAGAACTGATGTTACAAACATTTCTGTATTAGTGTTCATTTTGATTAGAGACCTATCTGCTCCTGACAGCTTCCTGTTTTAGATTCTAAGAAGAAATTGAGCATCTTTGGAATAACTCCAGTTGTGGCAAGACAGCCACTAGTCAAGAATTGCCTCTTTTCATCTACAGACAAATTACTGTCCAGAAAAGGACACTCTTGCGGAACAGTCAACTGATTATATCTGCCAAGACAGAGTAATCAGCCCTTAATTATTCTGCATCACTAGGTCTGTCAGATGATCCTGGGCCAGAAGGCTGAAGATCAGATGCTTCAACATTTTGTAGTATAGGGACTGTCCAGGTGTTCAGCAGTCTCTATAAATTGGCTAAGTTTTAGAAGCTATGCTTTGTGCTTCCCATAATCTCAGTTAACTCA
>JANHMN010000011.1:1559316-1569814 GCA_030674055.1 Rhabdomys pumilio
ACCAGCTACAATTATTATAATGATAGCCCAGATTTGTTTTATATGCTAGGAGATTATGGCTCAGATCATCTGCAGTGGAATCAAAGAAAGGATGCCCTTAGGGCAATTTCCCACCCAGGTAAGCTTATAATACTGTGAAAGGAAAGGACTTAAGACAATTTTCTGTACCTAAGGAGCAATAACAAACTAAAGCTGCTACAAATGTGATTCAAGTGGCAAGGCTCCATCCAATCAGGAAGCTGAATTTAGTAGTGTAATCCACAATGGCTCTGGCTCTACAGCTATGAAGGCAAAGGGGTATAGAATCTTCCTCTATGGTTACAGAGGACTACTGAGGCCAGGCAACAGGTGCAGGGCAATTCTTGCTGGAAGACCAAAAAGGGCAAGAGCTCTGAGAATCCAGTCTTGGAAGCTTAAAAGTGAAGCCTGAATTGCACTGAAGATCGCAAGATGTTTAAAGTGCTGGAGCAGTGGGCTATTGTCAAGGAAAGCTACACAGTAGGAAAAACAGCAAAACTAGAAATGCAGAGACAATGTGCTACAGGACCTAGAGTGCTCCATGTTGGCCTTTGGTTTTGCTTTGGTCCATCTCTTAACTGTGCGCCAGTCCCTTGGTTTTGGAATGGTAATGTATATTCTGTGTATTGCAAGTACCTAATTTTGATTTTAAAGATGTTTACAATTAAGAGATTGTCTTGAGTCTCAGAAGAGATCTGAACCTTGGAGTTTTAAAACAGTACTAAGACTATAAAAAATTGTGTATCATTTTGTATTATGAGGGTCTTAGGCATTTGAATACTGTGTGTGTATGCGTGCGTATGTGCGTGCGTGTGTGTGTGTGTGTGTGTGTGTGTGTGTGTGTGTATGAGAGAGAGAGGGAGAGGGAGAGAGAGAGGGAGAGAGAGAGAGAGAGAGAGAGAGAGAGATCATTGTTATGTATTCCTTGTTCCCTCCTCCAACTTCATGTGGCTGTTTGGAAGGATTAGTAGGTAGAGCTTTGCTGGAGGAAGTATGTATGTCAAAGGGCACAAGCTATGAAGTATAAAAAGAAACTCTATCCACTTTGAGTTAACATGAATATAAAAAATAATGTCTCCATGGAATCAACTCACTTCAATCATACAGTTAAAAGAGTTAGAATACATTCATGGAATAATTGTTACAATCCAAGATGTCCCCACTATAGCTTATGCTTGATACCTGCTTCATCAATCCCCTGATCCATACTCCCTGTCTAAAGGCAGTTAGAAAAGGATACTCTAATGAATAACTTGTAATTCACTAGTTAAGTCACTTAATTTGGGGAAAATGGACAAAACTTACCATGCTCCAGAGCAATGACTATCTAAACAAGAACATGGCAAATTTACAACTACTGAACATAACAAGTGCGGTAGTCTTAGAACTATCTCCTAGTCCATGAACAGATAGAGAAAGGACAGAAACAAAAAGTGAAACTAGGTTTTCAAGCGAGAAGATGCTGTGATAAGAGAAGAGACAATTACTACAAATGAACCTCACTGACAGGCGCGTAGCAGGAGACATGCTCTGGTCTGGACAACAGCAAAGGAACTCAAACACAGTGACTCAGTAGCTAAAAACAACTTTCACGTGGACTTTGATTTGGAGATGATGAGAGAAATTCACTGAGCCTACAGAATGCTAAGCTGTCTATTTAGCCCCTGCTACACACAGAAGGGACATTGCTAAAATTAAAATTAAAAATTTCAATGTCATAGCATGTACTACAGTAATTCCACCATTTTTGCATTTATAGGCATTGGTGATATGTTAGTGCACGCTAACTATTATCAGGTTTATTTCTATTTTGTGTGTGAGAGTGTGGTGCTGCTGCGACAGCACTTGGCTGTCTTCAGGCTGAGTGCTGCGAACACTCCAGCACTGCTCGCTTCACATCCACTGCCCACAAGTCCACAAGTCGTATACAAACCACCAGTGAACAAATCATGACACAGAGACTAAAGAACAAGCCAGGCAGTCGTTCTCCTTCAAAAGATTATAACTCCAGATGCTAAAATGAGAGACAATGAAAACAGGCAAAATGCCAGGTGACGAATTGAAAACGTTTCTAGTAAAATTAATTAACAACCACAAACAAGGAGATTCATTCAATCTCAGTTGTAAGAAGGAAGTTAGCAACACAGAGAAAATCAGCAAAGTAGATGAGAAAATTAGTAGCATGAAAAAAAATTTCTGCAAAGAAATTGAGATTATTTTTTAAAAAAGAAGTTGCAAAAGAAAAATTCAACAAAGCAAATGAAAAGCACTCTGGAAACCGTACCTTGAACAAGCAGAGGAATGAGAATCAAGAAAAGAATGACTGAAGAAAAGGCTGGTGCAACGGTGCATTCAAATATCAGTGAGGACAAAAAGTGACCAAGATCACTATACCCTAAAATGTTGAGACATGACTAAAAGATCAAACCTAAAAGTCTTTATGTGGGAAAAGGAAATGGGACAAACACTAATGCAAAAAGAATCTGTTCACTGAGAGTCCTCACTAGATGAAATAAAAATGACTGAGAACGATCTCAAAAAGTGTTCAAATTTAGCAATTATAAAAATACAAATTAAAAACAATTTTGAGATTTCATCTTTGCCCAGTTATAATGGCTAAGATTTTTTTTTAAACTGACAACAAATGTTAGTAAGGTTGTGGGGGGGGGGAGCCCTTATTAACTGTTAATTTGACTGCAAATTGGTGTAGCCACTTTGAAAATCAATATGGAAAAGCCTCAAAAA
Organism: Rhabdomys pumilio; assembly: GCA_030674055.1. NCBI lineage: Eukaryota > Metazoa > Chordata > Mammalia > Rodentia > Muridae > Rhabdomys > Rhabdomys pumilio. The sequence continues at coordinate 1,562,080 of JANHMN010000011.1, forward strand.
TCTAAAAAAAAAAAAATCTACCATATGACCCAGCATTCCCTGCATATGCTCAGGGAAATTAACATCTTTCTCCAAAGACACTAAACCATGTTCATTACTGATCTAATTCCAATAAAGAGGAAATAGAAAAAAACCTAAATTCCTGACAACTGACAAATGGACAACAAACATGTGATAAATATACACTATGGAATATTATGCAGCAGAAGAATAAAATCATGAAATTTGCTTATTGTGGTGTTATTAATAAGAATGGCCTCTAAAGGCTCATATTGTGGGGACATAAGTCAGCCCTAACCTTATAGCACTGTGGTTTTTGCCTGCCCAGAAATGAGCTGCTCTATCCCAGTCACTAGAGTGCTCAGACCTGGGTAATAATTTGCTACTGCTCCGTTATACACATCACACTAGGTTTAATTCCAACAAATAAGAGAGAGAGAGAGAGACAGGGAACTCCAGAGCACACTAGCTAGACACCTAGCTGAATCAGCCAGTCTTGGATTCAAATGAAAGACTGGGCAGTTTTCTTTCTCTGGTTAGCAGCTACAAACCTAATAAAGCTATTCTCTTAACTAAAGTAAAAGAAGAAATCTTGTTTGTGGGGATAGAGGTATAGCTCAGCAATTAAGAGCCTGTCTGCTCCTATCAGGTAGCTCCGACCTAGGAGATCTGACATCTCTGGCCTATTCTGGCACTTGAAGTCATGTGCACATATATAAAAATGTGCACAGACATAAAAATAAGTATTTAAGCATTCCTTTTTTTAAGGTCTTTATTTTATGTGTGTGAGTATTTTGCTATAAGTCTATATGTGTAACACATGGATGCCTAGTATTCACAGAGGCCAAAGGTGGATGTCAGATCCTTTGGAGTTGAAATATGGGTGCTAAGAATCAAACCTGGGTCATCTGCAAGAGCAGCAAATATTGGTGAGTCAACTCTCCGTCCCTGTAAAATTACATTTTAAAAATTGTGTTTATTCAGTGTCTGTCTAGAGCCTAGTGCAAGGCTGTCGGGAATGCCCTTTAAAATAAGGATAAACTGAATGAAGAACTGAAGCACAACTGACTCAGCTTGCTACGTGGTGCTCTCGTTGCGTAGCTATACCAACAGACTTAGAATGAGCCTCAAATTTGTATGAGGAAATAATTGTTTCCCACACCTAAAAGAATGACATAGACATATAAAATTTTCTCTCAAGTAACTACTATACAAATAAATCTTAGAAGAAAACGAACACTACTTGGTTGCTTTATAGTCTCCAACACAAAATAAGTTTTTTAAATGAATGACAGTACTTAAATTTAAAACTAAATTTAAATTTAAAATTAAACCTCCCTGTAAACAAGATGCTAAAAAAAAAAAAAAAAAATCTTAAGATTTAAAGAAGGACCGGGTTTCCCTACACACTAAAACTAGTCTTTCTTGCTTAACAAATTTTATGGACAATGCTAAAGTTGCTCTCCATAAAATGACAGCAAGGACCCATTGGAGAAGAAAGACACAACTCATTGAACATGGAGATGTCAGGCTGGTGCCTACATAGAGCCTTCAACCCTATGTTCAAGCATCTTTGGTAGGGAGGTACCACACTATCTTCCTATACAAAATCAAAAGAGAAACATAAACAGCAAGCAAGTCACTAAACCTTTACCTACAACGGTGTCCTGCCTGCAAGATAAGCCAGTGTAATAGAGGCACAAAGCTTGTGGGAATAACCAACCAGTAACTGATTTGACATAAAGGTTCCTCCAACAGATGCAACCCATACACAAAAAGGCTTAGTTGTCCAAGAACCCGAGACTAGATAGCCTAGGGACCTAGAGGAAAACCAAATAAAACTGGTCTAAAAAATGAAATGATAGCAGGACTCTGAATGATATTCTGCTGTACTCACAGATCAATGCCCTTTTCAGCCATCATTGGAGAAGCTTCCTCCTTCAGCAGTTGGGAACTAACAGAAAGATCCATAGCTATATATTACACAGAGGGAGAGAAAGACCTTGGAATCCCTGAATGGATGTCTCATTCAAATCCCTCCCTGTGGAGATCAGAGAACACAAAGGAAGAGGAGATACAAAGAGTGTGAGACTCAGAGGGAAAGGAATATACCAAGAAAGCAAGGCCTCTATGTCAACATGAGCAAAGCTGATAAGAACACATGGAGACTGAGACAGTATGCATGGTACCTGCATAGGTATCTACCAGGTCCTCTGAAAACATATTATGGCTTCTAGTTTAGTGTTTTTATGAGATTCCTGAGTGTGTAAATGAGTGGGATTCTATCTGGTTCTTGTGCCCTCTTTTGAACTTTTTCCTTTTTGTAGGTTTGTCTTATCCAAGACCAAAGTCATATGTCTTATTATACTTTCATTTTCCTATATGTTAAAAAAAAGAATAAATGAATGAAAGAAAAAGAGAGAAAAAAACCTAGCCATTAGGGTTAAGGCGACAGGGGGGGGGAGAAGAGAGAGATGGAGAGAACAAGAACACCAAGCTACTATGATAAAGGTTAAAGACTAAATTGTTACTTACACTCTAGGGAAAGGAAAAATCAGCTTTCCCCAGTAGAGCAACACTGAGTATATCAACCCCTCCAGGGCAGGCCTCATATTCCATAGTAACTGACAAACATAAAGGGGACTCCACAGGGTTTTTTGTGTATATGTGCTTTTATTTGGTTACAGTCAGTAGGTTTCAATTTCTTTCTTTCTTTCTTTCTTTCTTTCTTTCTTTCTTTTTTTTTTTTTTTAGATGTGTTTCATTTTCTTTTCAGTGGGAGGAGGGTTGTTGTATTGAGTTTTTGTTTGTTTTCTAAAAAAGAATTTAAAGTTGGGGTGGGGTGGGTAAGGATGGAGAAGGGCTTGAAGAGTGAGAAGAATATGATCAATACATTTAAATTTGAGAAATTGTTTTTATGTCCGGTCTGCTTTTCCACCCTGGACAGAACAGTGGGCCTGACACCCTCCCACACCCTCCCACACCCTCCAGGGTGCTTCCCTCACAGGAGGTCTGTAGTCACCAGGGATATAGGTGAGACTCCCTCCCAAATCCTCACACCAGTTGGAACACCCAGAGCCCAGATGAAGAAGAACCTACCTGCCCTGTTGAGCTCCATCTTCTTTCCAGTCTCCTTTTCCAACCAGGCTTCCACATCCCTTCTACATCCCAGAGCCTGTCTGTTACCCAGGAGGTCTAAAATAACCAGGGACATAGGAGGTCTGGCTTAATCAGGGACACAGTCCTACCAGTTTGCACCTCCATCTTCAACTTGGGCAGATCTTTGCACAGGAAGTCAAAGCCTGCCTGCCTGCCTCACAGGAGGTACTCCCTAACCAGGAAGGAACTCAGGAAGTCTGTCCTAACTAAGGACACAGGAAGCCTGATCTAACAGAGACACAGGAGATCCCCCTAACCAAAAACAGCATTGCCTGCCTCCCGGGAGACCAGCTCTAACCCAGGTCATAAAACTTTACCTGCCTCCAAGGAGGGCGGCTCCAGTCAGAGACACCCATGTCAATTAACACCACAGGTAACCAATGGCCAGAGGCAAGCATAAGAAGACAAACAACAGAACTTAATGCAATTTGGCACCATCAGAACACAGTTTTCCCACTGCAGCAAGCCCTGGCTACCCTAACACAGTTGAAAAGCAAGATTCTGACCTAAAATGCCACCATGAAGATGATAGAGGTCTTGAAGGAGGATATGAATAGAATAGAAGCCCTGACTAAGACATTACCCATCAAAGGGAAACAATTTCAACAAAATGATAAAAGAAAACTTCTCTAATCTAAAGAAAGAGATGGCCATAAATATACAAGAAGCCTACAGAACACCAAATAGATGAGGCCAGAAAAGAAAGTCTTCCCAACAAAAACACAGGACAAAGAAAAAAAATTAAAAGCTATAATAGAAAAAGGCCAAGCAACATAAAAAGTCAGAACTATCAGAACTGTACCATACTTATCAAGAGAGAATCTCAAAGCCTGGGCAGATGTGATCCAGACCCTAACAGAACATAAATGCCAGCCCAGCAAAACTCTCAATCACCATAGATGGAGAAACCAAGATATTACATGTCAGAACCAAATTTAAACAATATCTCTCTACTTATCCAGCCCTACAGAGGATACTGGAAGGAAAACTTCAACACAATCAGGGTAACTACACCCAAGGAAACACAAGAAATTAAACACCTCACAATAAACCAAAGAAGAGAATTACATATACATAATACCTCCTCCAACAACAAAAATGATACCAACTACCAATCATCAGTCTTTAATATCTCTCAACTTCAATGAACTCAATTTGCTGATAAAAAGACATAGACTAACAGACTGGACATGTAACAGGATCCAGCATTTTGCTGTATACAGGAAACACACCTCAGTGACAAAGACACACACTACCTCAGAGTACAAGTCTAGAAAAAAAGTTTCCAAGCAATTGGTCTCAAGAAACAAACTAGACTTGCTATTCCAATATCCAATAAACTAGACATTCAATCAAAAATTAGCAAAAGAGATGAGGAAAGACACTTCATACATATCAAAGGAAAAATCCCCCAACATGAAGACTCAATTATGAACATATATGCTCCAAATGCATGGGCACCCATAGTTATAAAAGAAACTTTACTAAAACTCAAAACACACATTGAACCTCATACATTAGTAGTGGGAGACTTCAATACCTCTCTATTACCAATGGACCAATCACGGAAACAGAAACCAGAGACATAGTAAAACTAACAAAAGTTATGAATCAAATAGATTTAATAAATATCTATAGAACATTTTAACTCAAAAAACAAGAATATATCTTCTCAGCAACTCATGGAACCTTCTCCAAAATTGACTGTATAATCTGACATAAAACAAGCCTCAACAGATACAAGAAGACTGAAATAATCTCATGCAATCTATCACATCACCATAGAATAAGGCTGGATTTCAATAACACCAAAATTAACAGAAAGCCCACATACCCATGGAAACTGAGCCACTCTGCTCAACGATAACTTGGTCAGAAAAGAAATAAACAAAGACATAAAAAACTTTATAGAATTCAATGAAAATGAAGACACAACACATCCAAACTTATGGGACACAATGAAAGCAGTGATAAGAGGAAAATGCATAGCAGTAAGTACCTTTATAAAGAAATTGGAGAAATCCCATATGAGCAACTTAACAGCACACATGAAAACTCTAGAACAGAAAGAAGCAAACACTCAAGAGGACTAGACCACAAGAAATAGACAAACTCAGGGCTGAAATCAATCAGACAGAAACAGAATGATACAAAGAATTAACAAAACCAAGAACTAGTTCTTTGAGAAAATTAGCAAGACAGATAAAGCCTTAGTCAAACTAAATAAAGGGCATAGAGACAGTACCCAAACTAACAAACTCAGAAAGAACTAATACAAATACTCCTCAAACTATCACACAAATTAGAAACAGAAGGAACACTACCTAATTCATTCTAGGAAGCCACAGTTACTCTGATACTTAAACCACACAAAAACCCAACAAAGAAAGAGAACTTCAGGCCAATTTCACTTATGAATATTGATACAAAAATACTCAATAAAATTCTCACAAAGTGAATCCAACAACACATCAAACCATCATTCACCTTGATCAAGTAGGCTTCATCCCACAGATGCAGGGACAGTTCAAAATATGAAAATTCAACAACGAGATACACTATATAAACAAACTCAAGGAAAAAAAATCACATTATCATCTCATTAGATGCTGAAGAGGCTTTCTACAAAATATAACACCCCTTCATGTTAAAAATCTTCAAGACATCAGGAATCCATAGCACAAATAAAATAACACCAATATGTAGCAAACCAACAACCAACATTATGTTAAATGGAGAGAAACTAAAAGCAATATCATTAAAACCAGGGATAAGACAAGAGGGCCTACTCTTTCCATATCTACTCAATATAGTACTTAAAGTTCTAGCTGGAGAAATTTGACAACAAAAGGAGATCCAGGATCTACAAATTGGAAAGGAAGAAGTCAAAATATCAATATTTGCAGATGATACCATAGTATACATAAGCAAAATTCCACCAGAGAAATCCTACAGCTGCCAAACAACTTCAGCAAAGTGGTGTGATACAAAATTAACTAAAACAAATCAGTAGCCTTCCTTTATACACATGATAAACAGACTGAGAAAGAAATTAGGAAAATACACTCTGCACAATAGCCACAAATAGTATAAAATATCTCGGTGTAACTTGTATCAAGTAAATGAAAGACCTATATGATAAGAACTTCAAATGCCTGAATAAAGAAATTGAAGAAGACCACAGAAGATGGAAAGATCTCCCATGCTCATGGATTGGTAGAATCAACATAGAAAATGGCCATCTTACCAAAAGCAGTCTACAGATTCAATGTAATCCCTATCAAATTCTAACACAATTCTTCATATACATAGAAAGAGCAATTCTCAGTGTCATATGGAAAAACAGAAAGTCAAGGATAACCAAAACAATTCTCAACAATAAAATATTTTCTGGAGGAATCACCATCCCTGACCTCAAGCTGTACTACAAAACAATATTGATAAAGACAGCATAATACTGGTACAGAGAAGGTAGATCAATGGAATAGTAAAAAAAAAAAAAAAAAAAAAAAGCCATACTGCTGAAGACATGACTTCTTTACCCTCTGCTTCTTAAAAGTTCAGCCATGGCTTGCCTAAGACAGCTTCAGATAATTAGTAATTAGCATTTGTAGGTGAGGAAAACAAAACAAAACACCTCCTTTAAGCTTCTCTGATATGCATTTAAGCTGAACTTATGAGGATAAGTTTTGCTTACAGAATACTTCCTCATTTTACTTACAGTATAGACCTTACTTAGTCTCTTTACTAAAATCTTGTAAGCTGTCTTGCTCATGTCCATTACTGGCCTGTTCCATGGAGAATGATCAGGGTTCCCTTGAAACCTCTATGTGAGGAAACTGCATATAGTCCCAAGATTTCATGAAATCTAGAAAGATTTCAGATTCTAAAATTTTCTCCACTTTTTTTCTAATGAATGGTGAATTTATTATTGCATCCTAAAGAACTTTAAGTATAGAGTACATCGTACAAAGCTAATTATACATGATGTTCTGCCTCTCAAAAGGCCCTTCTTTTACTCATATGAAAAAAGGATAAGTTTTGATGGGTATTGGGAGTTTGGAAAATTCTGTCCACCTATAACAAAGATATGAATCTTTACATAAACATTTGATGTCATATTTAACTTTACTCATGAAAACCTTTTATTTCAAAACCTAACCTCTGAGGAGTACACCTGAGAACACTTGAGGAAGTTAGCATATCTTCATGGAAAATTATATTTAGTCTCTCTATACATGTAACAATCTGGTGAATCCTATTGTAATAAAGGACTTTTTTCATTTTTATGATACATTTAAACCCACCAATATTGTCTATAAAAAAATTTTGCTTTGCATTATCTCACCAAATATAGCTGTCAGTAATTTAATATCAAAGTCCTTCTCTTTCTCCTGCTCTAACATCTCAGTTATATATTTTGTGTTTGGATGGGGGCACATATGTGACATGTGAAGCATGTGGAAGCCAGAAGCCAACCTATGGGAACTGGTTCTCTCTCTCTCTCTCTCTCTCTCTCTGTCTCTCTCTCTCTGTCTCTCTCTCTGTCTCTGTCTCTCTCTCTGTCTCTGTCTCT
>JANHMN010000011.1:1569824-1650769 GCA_030674055.1 Rhabdomys pumilio
TCTCTGTCTCTGTCTCTCTCTCTGTCTCTGTCTCTCTCTCTGTCTCTCTCTCTCTCTCTCTCTCTCTCTCTCTCTCAGATGCAGGCTTTGGGGAGAAAGCAGCAAGCATCTACACATCTTGAGCATGCCAACTCCATCAAACAAATGTCATTAACTGATCTGTCATGCGATTCTGGATTAGTGCTTGGGCTTATTTACTAAATATGGAACACAACAAACTAAAATTCTATCATATAAATAATCTTGACAGTCCTTGAAACTAATTTTTATTATGTAAATTTATGAAATCAACTTCTTATGAAAAGAACAGGGTGTAAAAATTATATTAAATATATTTACCAGCATAGGTTAAAAAGAGGTCATTAACAGTCATTGCAAACTGATGCTGCAGGTACTCCAGAAAGGAGGGAAAAACAACAGATGATAAATGGCTTGTAAATGGGAAGTGCTTCTGAGGTGTGAGATGTTCAGTGTTCAAGGTGAAGAGGCATCAGCTGTGCAAAGTAAACCCTGAATGACTGAAGAAAAATAATTCAATTTGGACTGAGTGATTTTGACAAGTTTTAGTCATCTGTGTATGAGATTTGCTGAAGTAACTGTCCAGACTGGTAACCTCTTGTTTGTGTGTGTGTGTGTGTGTGTGTGTGTGTGTGTGTGTGTGTGTGTGTGTGTTTGGTGGTGGTTTGGTTTGGTGGGTTGGGTTGGGTTGGGTTGGGTTTGGTTTGTTGTCTGTGTTTGCTTTTCCAGACAGGGTTTCTCTACATAGTGGTGGCTGTCCTGGAACTCACTCAGTAGACCAGGCTGGTCTTAAACTCAGATTCACCTGCTTTTCTATCTCCCAAGTGCTAAAACTAAAGGTGGACACCACTACCAACAGGCTCAGCTTGGAAACCTCTAAAAGTTTCATTTCTGAGTAGGCATTCATATAGTACGTTGTCTTAAAATTTAAGTTGCCTTTTCTATACTGAAAGTATTTTTTTTTATTTTCTGATTTATATATTAAATTTTCTTATAGCTATTTTACAATAAAGCTGAAGAAGAATGTATGACTTTTGCAAATGTTTGAACAACTGAAAAAAATTTATACTGATAAAGATATCCTTTCTTGTGTGTGTGTGAGGAGGGTGCATGTGTAAGAAGGGTACATGTGTGTGTGCATGTGTACGAGTTGGTACCTTTCACTGAACTGGGAGCTCACACACTTGGTTAGACTGACAGGCAAGAATCCTCCTGTCTCTAGCTCCCCGAGCTGGGTGGCAGGTACACAATGACACATCAGTCTGTCCAGTGTGTGGCAGACACTTGCACTTAGATCCCCATTATTGCACAGAAAGCACTTTACCAACTCATCCCGCCTCATGTCCTGTGGGGAGCCGACAGAAGGAGGCTGTCATCCTTGCAGCCATCTTGAGCCATATACCCTGACAAGAGACTTGTTTACAACAGCTTACAACAGCTGAGCACACTCTGATAACATCTTGTTTTAGATACTCAAGATTTTCCCTTAGGTGTGTGAGACTTAAAAGTGTGATTTAGAGATAAGACCTAGGGGCGAGACTTAAAGGTGTGACTTAAAGGTGTGGCTTAGAAGTGAGACATAAAAGACGAGAGGCAGACAGAAGAAATTATTAGACACTTGAGAATAGAGACAGGCAACTAGGATTAGACACTTGTACTTGGAAGGGTACTTGAGACTTGAGACTTGAGGCAGGTAACTTGGAACTGATAAAGAGACTAGCAACTTAGAACTAGGATTAAAACTTGAGACTTGGTGCGGAAGCCCAGGACCTGAGACTTGGTACTAGGAACCAGGGACTTGGAGAGAAGAAGAGAGACTGAAGAATACATGGGATTGAATCACACTCTGTCTAGTCTCCATTTTTCGTGTCCGTCCTCACTCACTCTCTTCCTGAACCCCAGCCCTTGGACTGGAGCAGCTTGGGGCAGTGTGGGCTCTAACAATTTAGTCCCCAAGGCTTTTGACAGTGCGGGTTCCAATACTGATAGAGCAGTCTTCGACATTTTGGCCCCCAAGTGTGGGGCAGAGCGGTTCTCAACAATTTTGGCACCTAATGTGGGGCAGCTCCGGCTGCAACAATGTCCCATCAAAACAGATTTAAATTATATACTGAAAAGTACATGCCCCCACTTAGAGACTGTAAGAGACAATTTTTTTGAGTCACAAAAAACACTAACAATCACCTTCATGTATTTTAATGTACAAAAAGACATTTTAGCTCTGATATTTTATACCCATCATTTTAGAAGTGGATATAAATCTTACCTAAAGGTGTCATTTGGTAAGAAACACATCGATGTCTCCACAAAGAAATGGCAGATCTCTCTCGATTCTGCAGTTCTTGGAGTCTTTCTGCTAGTCCGCCTCTGTTTAATGGATATAAAATACTATGTTTAAATAAAAGCAAAAGTCTTTAAGACAGCTGAAGCTTTTACATTTTACATCCCCTCCTCAGAAACAGATGAAACAGGGAAATGTTAACATCTTTTGTATTACTCTCTCTTTCTGGGTATGATTTCCAATTTTTGGTTTTCTTAGAAGGTCTATTTCCTGATTCACACAAAAGCTGCACTGCTATTATACTCACAGAGTCTAACAGTTAGGCCAGTTTGGTTACCATTCTCTACTCTCTTAATTTGTTCTGCGGATATCGTGAGTGGCTTCTTTCTATTTCATCTACCCACCTCACCTACCCATCCCACAGTAAATTCTAAATCTGATAATTATGGGCTGGAGAGATGGCCCATAAGTTAAAAGCACTGACTACTGTTCTAGAAGCCCTGAGCTCAACTCCTAGCATCCAGGTGGCAGCTCATAACTACCTGTAACTCCAGGATCCAGCACCCTCACACAGACATACATGTAGGCAAAACATCAATGCACATAAAAAAATATTAAGTTATTATTTAAAAACCTAAATTTACAAGGTGCTTCCTGCTAGGAGTCATATAGAAGAAGCTAAAAACCAGCAGGTGATCTTCCCGAGATGGTTTCACTATGAACTGTAAAGCCATAATGTATTTGCTCTTCCAGGCAAGGATGAAGAAATCACACTTGAGGAAAGAGTCCTGCTAGTAATATGCTTTTCCTGTTATTATTGAATATATATAGCAATCGCTAGGTATTAGCACACCCATTTAAGCAGATTTCTGCAGAATGATGAAGATGTTCTACCTTGTAGTGATACTATATAAATAAATAGATGATTTCTTAATGATGATCTATAAGAGTTTCTGAAATTACACTAGTAACTATTAATCCCTTTATAATATGACTGCTATCAAGTCCCCTCTGATATTAAAACTGCAATGAGTACTCTGCCAGTCTTCAAGTATCTCCAGTTAATTGGTTCTGAGATAGAAAGCAGGCATTTTCAACTTAGAACACATTCCAAAAGGTTACAAAATAATTAACTGAAGGTCATAAAAAGGAAACTAACAATTTATTGTAGGTAAAAGGACAGAAGACAAAATATTAACTAGGTTTATCTATACAAACCTTCAATGATAACTTAGTTATGCTATTTACTTCTCCATGAACCTGTAGAGCTAATGACAGATAATGAATTTCTAACCTTATCTGATATATAATTCTTTGTTATAAACTTCTTACTCAATTTATGATTTGAATTTATGTTTAAACAGTTAATAAACTTTTGTTTTTTGTTTTTTGTTTTTTTTTAAAGAAAAGATGCTTGGGGAAAAAATGTGATCTATTCCCCTAGAAAAAACTAGGTACAAAATAACTAGAAAGGATTACATTGTAGGGCATTTATTATATCAGAGCAGGAGGAGAGAGCAACATTAGCAAGAGGAAGGTGAGGACAGCAGAGCAGAATAACAAGGGAACTTAAAAATTTAAGAGAGCAATACACAGAATTCAAAGAGGAAAGGAGACAAAGAAGAAGCTGTAGAGAGAACAGAAAGAAGAGGCAGACTTCCCCTTACCACCAGATGGAACAGGTCTTAACATCAAGGCAGGCTTAGTCTTACTGAGGAGGACAAAGCTTTTTTCTTAACAGACTTGGGTTTAATTCAATTAGTAAGAAAAGAGTAGAGGCTTTTGCTTTTTCTATGTAATAAAGATTACAGCTCATTTTTCATCCAGAATGAGTGAGTTCTTTCTGCACTGGTACTTGGTTTTTTGCTACATATGCATATATAAGTATCAATGTGTATGTTAAGTATGTAGGTGGGCCCTACTGGAATGCATGAAGATGTATGTGTATGTTTGTGAATTTGTATATAAATGTATGTGAATTCTTGCATATTTGCTTGTGTAAAAAATTTTCCTTCTGCAAGTGTGGCTCTCTACTGGTTCAATACAAGTTTGCCACAAACCTCCCTCCAGCCTGACAAAGGAGAGGTGAGGCTTTCTGGGCAAGAGAGAGAAAACCATTACCAATTTTTTACTTAATCCCTGGCTGTTAGATTACAGGTGTTAATTCCCCAAGCCAATGGTTTTTAACCCTCAGAATGACCAAGAAAGTTTTCAGGATTTTTTAGAAGTTATCAGCAAACATTCAGTATAGTTAGAGAGATAAATGGCCAGATATCATCAGTCTTTAAAGCTACCTCTGAGACCATCAGTCTTTAAAACTACATCTGGAAACAATCAATCTTTAAAGCTACCTCTATGTCCAATTTTTTGTCCCCTTTAAACTCATTCCATGCCAGGTACCACTCTCCATTAATTCAAGTCTAAGAACCTACCATTACCTAGTAGCTTAACTCTAAAAGTATTTAACCAACCACTTCCCACACAAAATCTGCTGTTCCTACTATCCCACTTCTAACACTAACTACTTTATACTTCCTGGCTGACAATCAGTCTACCCAGAACGGGCAGAGGTTTCAATGGCTGTTGTGTCTCCTGCATATAAAAACATGCTCAGCACAGAAAGGTCCTTAACAGGGTTGGGAACATGATGTTCTGGAATTGGCTAAGATCACCTGCACCATTAAAATAATTTTAATTTCAAGCACAATATTTTTCCCATACCCTCCTTTCTTTCTGGTAGCTAAACCCAGAGCCTTAAACTTGTCAGACAAATATTCTATTACTGAGTGAGGTTCCTAGTTCTTGAATTTTTGAGACGAGATTTGTATACCACTCTAGTCTGATTTCAAATTCACCATGTCACCCAGGTTTGTCTTGAACTATAATTCTGTTGCCTGTGGTATGACTGCAAGTGTGCATTATCATGTCCAACTATCATTCTCTTCTGAAGCAACAACTTCATTTAGAGCATTGATGGATTCAGATTGGCATAACTGACTATCTTGAGTCACAATGGCCACTGAGTAATACTAGAGGAGTTTCACTTGTAGTGTTTCCCAATGCAATACAAATAAACTAAACCATCAGAGTAGTATGTATAGCTTTTGACTGGACCCATCAGCATCAGGAACATGTCTGATGTTCCTGATAAAAGCTTCATAGAGGCCACATCCATGCTGACCTGAATGAGGTCACTTTTGTCTTGACCATTTAATAAGCCCTCTTCCTTTGACTGAAATCACAGAAATCCATTGGTTTTCCAGCTGTATACAACCAAATTTCTACCATTAAGTCACTAATTGTACTCTGTGTAATCTTGGATCTTTCTTCTTTGGTCTCATAACACTGCCCAAGGTTTTTCAGATACCAGGATGTGGTTTTTCTAAAATGAGTACATAACCTTGTACCTTATTTAAGAAAACAACATTAGAATGAATATTAATTTGTTCAGCATAAAGCACCAATCCCATTATTTGTCTCTGGAAATATTATTCTCTATGACTACTCTAAAGACTAGATCCCTTTCAAGACATACTAGCTAAGTCTCTGCATGGAGAGTCTGAGTTTTGGTATCAGTCTGCCCTATGTTCCATCTACTCCTTAGCCAATTGCTCTCAGTTTGCTGTGGAAATAGTATTAATAGACAATCCCACCCACCACGCGTGTTCTCTTCCTACTGTGACCCATTCTCCTAGCAACTCTCTGCTCCTTGTGGTATAAGGTACTGTGCTGCTCGACACAGGTTCTTTCTCGCTTTCATTGTTTAACACACAAAGATACCATTTGACATAAGGTTGGAACATGTCTCTAAATGTTCCCTCACATATCCTGCTTGGCTACAAAGGCTGACTGATAAGCCAGTTACATGAATTTTCCTCCACTCTGGCTCTCCTCAGCCAAGAGGTGGTTTTGGCTCTTATATTTTTTTGCATTTGTGAGAATTATTCTGGCCAATCTCTTTAACACACTCATGACATAAAGGTAAGCTAAAGGATTTATGCTTATTTTATGACTTATATTTGATTAGAAAACAGTGATTCATCTATCTCTGCTTTCTAACATAGCACCTGCAACACTGATGTATATTAAAACTTGATAAGTCAAACAACACATTTCTACTAAGGAAATCAGTCATGAAAGGTAGCCATGACTAAATTCATAAATGTTCCACTTGAATGAACAATTTCATAAACTGGCTCCTGAACAGGCTTGTATATCAAAAATCAGAATTTTGAATTGTCAATTTTCTTTCTCAATTAAAAATGTATTTTAAAATTAAAATCTCAGTCAGTATTTTAAAGAAAGAGAAGAACAGAGGAAAAGGAAATTTAAAAGTTGATTTAACCTTAAAAGCTTCTTCTTTGTTGCTGAATTTTCTGGAGTCTTTGGAAACTTGGCCACATATTTCTGGGGTGTGTTCAATGTGGGCTCAGCTGAATTTGCTCCTGAGTCAGTCTGATTAATCAAAAACTGTCTTACATCCGATTTAAAATCCACCTGGTATTTGTGAGGGGATTCTGAATCAATGAGCAGGGCATGCTCTGGGTCATCTTCTCTTTCACTATCTGATGAATACTCCAAAATTTCTGTAGAAATTGGCTGGAAAAATTAAGAGAGATATAATTATTCTTCATTTAAGCCCACATGCAAACATGTCTATCATTGCTGATAAAAAGGCCCTTTAATACTCAAAAATGAGGGGGAAAATAAATAAAATTAGTTGTAAGACAGGCATTATTTTATAGACTCCATCAAAATCAACACAAGTCTGCTTTTATCTTCCTTCAGCAAGCTAGCAGTTTGTGCCACATGTACAGGAGATGCCACAGTAAACCAGCACCACCACCTGAAAGTCTAGGAATGGGCATTCTCTGACACTCAATGGGAAAAGATGACTTCTTAACTTTGAAGTTTTAATGAAGATCCCTAATCCCCTGCCTGTTTGCCATGCTAGGCAAATATAGCTGACAACTGCAGCCTGCCCCTTCTGCACTCCATTCCAGGACAACCATTTCACCTACATCCCTGAAGTCCTGCTGCTGCCCAGGACAATCAGAACCCTGCAACCATCAGGGACCAACAGCTCTACTTGAATCCCTGGAGGTCTGTCCCAACCTAGGTTAACAAACAACCTAAAGTCATCAGGATCTACCAGCTCTGCTTGCATCCCTAGAAGCCTGCTACCACCAGGGACAACCAGTCTACCTGGAATCCTAGAGGCCTGCTTATATCAAGGATGAACAGGCCTTCCTGCCAACACTAGGGATAATCATATGGCTAAAGGCCAGTGGAAGAACACAAACAACAAAAGCTAAGGCAATATGGCATCACCAAAACCCAGCTATCCTACTACAGCAAGCAATGAATATACTAACACACCTGAACTGCAATAAAATTACCTTAAATCTAATCTTATGAAGATAATAGTGGACTTTAAAGAAGAAATGAATAAAGACCTTAAAAAATACAGGAAATTATTTCTAGTGAAAGAAATTAATAAAACTGTTCAAGAACTGAAAATGGAAATAGAAGCAATAAAGAAAACACAAACTGAGGCAATCTTGGAAATGGAAAACCTAGGAAAGAGAACAGAAACTACAGACACAAGCATTACCAACAGAAGAAATCATTATCATCAGTCAAAGAAAAACGCTAAAGCTAAAAGTTTCTAACACAAA
The DNA here is from genome assembly GCA_030674055.1 of Rhabdomys pumilio. NCBI lineage: Eukaryota > Metazoa > Chordata > Mammalia > Rodentia > Muridae > Rhabdomys > Rhabdomys pumilio. The sequence goes on from JANHMN010000011.1 coordinate 1,577,802, forward strand.
ATACCCAGGAAATTTGGTACACTATGAAAAGACAAAACTTAAGAATAATAGAACAAAGAGAAAATTCCCAATTCAAAGGCCCAGAAAATATTTTGAATAAAATCACAGAAGAATGTTCCTAACCTAAAATAAGAGATGCCTATAAACGTACAAGAAGCTTATAGAACAGCAAATAGATGAACCAAAACAGAAAATCATCCTGCCACATAAAAATCAAAACGCTAAGTGTACAGGGCAAAGAAATAACACTAAAAGCTGCAAGGGACAAAGGCCAAGTAACATATAAAAGCAGACCTATCAGAATTATATCTGACTTTTCAACTAAGACTAATAGCCAGAAGGGCCTGGACAGATGTCCTTATAGTCTCTAAGAAATAACTGATACCAGCCTAAAAGTCTATACCCAGAAAAACTTGGAAAGACAGAGAAACAAGATATTCCATGACAAAAAATAAAAATTATACAATATCTTTCCATTAATCCAGTCCTATAGAGGATACTAGAAGGAAAACTCAAACAACAAGAAATAGATAATTCCACAACAACAAATCTAACACACACACACACACACACACACACACAGTACAAACACCAACATCAAAATAACAGGAACAATCATTGTTCATTAATATCTCTCAACATCAATGGTCTCTGGAGGAGTAAATAGGATCCATCATTCTGCTGCACACAAAACACAGCAACAAAGATAGATGTCATCTCAGAGTAAAAGGCTGGAAAAGTGTTTCCAAGCAATCAGACCCAAGAAACAATCTAGAGTAGTCATTCTAATACTTAATAAAATGAAGTTTTAAAGATATTGTCTCTTTAGGTATAAAGCATTTTAATTCAGCAAAGGAGTGACTAAGAATAAATAAGAAAACTTGCCTTTTCTAGCACAATTCAAATATACTTTTTAGAAACCAGTTAGAAATCTTTAACATAAATAGGAACTACTTAAAATGCAACAGCCTAATATTTCTTAAAATATTTCTTTCCTATCTTACTCAAATTCCTGAATTTATAAAATAAAATTACTATTTTAAAGGAGACCAAGAGGATACAAATGGAAAAGGAAGAAGTCAAGGGATCACTATGCACCAATAATATGATAGTAATCCCCAAAATTCTACCTGAGATCTCCTACAGCTGTTAAGTAACATCAGGAAACTGACACCATATTAACTCAAACAAATCAGAAGCCCTCCTTTATACAAATGATAAACAGGCTGAGAAAGAAATTAGAGGGAATAAAAACCTTCACAATAGTCACAAATAATATAAAATATCTTTATGTAACTCTACCCAAGCAAGTGAAAGACCTGTATGACAAGAACTTCAAGTCCCTGAAGAATGAAATCAAAGAAGACCTCAGAAAAAGAAAGGTCTCCAAAGCTCATTGATCAGTAGGATTAACATAGTGAAAATGGCCATCTTAGCAAAAGCAATCCACAGATTTAGTGCAATTTCCATCAAAATTCCATCACATTTTTTTTTACAGACATTGAAAGAACAATTCTCAATCTCATATGAGAAAACAAAAAAATCCAGGATAGCCAAACAATCCTGAACAATAAAAGAATTTAGGGAGGAATCACCATCTCTGACCTCAAGCTGTACAACAGAGCAATAGTGATAAAAACACATGGTATTGGTAGAGACACAGATAGACTGATTAATGGAATAAGACTGAAGACGCTAAATTTAATACACACACCTGGGGACACTTGATTTTTGACAAAGAAGCCAAAACCACACAATAGAAAAAAAGAAAGCATCTTCAACAAATGGTGCTGGTCTAACTGGATGTCCGCATGTAGAAGAATGCAAATTGATCCACCTGCACAAAACTCCAGTTCAAGAGGATCAAAGACCTCAACATAAAGTTTAAACACTAAATCTAATACAAAAGAAAGTGAGAAATAGCCTTGAATGCATTAATACAGAAGACAATTTGCTAAATAGAACACAAATGACTCAGGCCCTAAGATCAACAATTGATAAATGGGACCTCATGAAGCTGAAATCTTCTATAAAGCAAAGGACACTGTCAGTAGGATACAAAGGGGCAGCCTACAAATTGGGAAAAGATCTTTACTAATCCTACATCTGACAAAGGGCCAATATCCAAAATATATAAAGAACTCAAGAAGTTAAACTCCAACAATCCAAATAATCCAATTAAAAAACAGGGTACAGAGCTAAACAGAGAACTTTTGACAGAGAAATATTGAAAGGTTGAAAATCACTTTTAAAAATGTTCAAAATCCTTTAGTCATCAGGAAAATGACCCTGCAAATCAAAATGACCCTGCGATTCCACCTTGCACCAAGCAGAATGGTGAAGATCAGAAACTCAAGAGACAGCATATGCTGGCGAGAATGTGGAGAAAAGGGAACACTCCTGGTGAAAGTGCAAATTTATACAGCCACTCTAGAAATAAATCTGGCAGTTCCTGAGAAATTTTGAAACAGTTCTACCTGAAGACCCAGTTATTCTGCTCCTGGGCATAAACTCAAAAGGTGTTCCAATATACCACAAGGACACGTAATCCCCTATGCTCATAACAGCTTTATTCATAATAGCCCAACAACCCAGATGTTCCTCAACCAAAGAATGGATACAGAAAATGTGGTTCATTTACATAATAGAATCCTATTCAGCTATTAAAAACAAGGACATCATGAATTTTATAAGCAAATGGATGGAACTAGAAAATATCATCCTGAATGAGGTAATCCAAACCCAAAAGGACAGGAATGGTATGTACTCACTAATAAGTGGATATTAGCCAGAAAGTACAGAATAACCATGATGTACCACAAAGACCCAAGGAAGTTAAACCAGAAGGCCCAAGGAAGGATGCTTGAATCGCACTTAGAAGGGGAAATAAAATAGTCATAGGAGGCAGAGGGAAGGAGGGAGGGAACTGAGGAAGAGAGCAAAGGGAGGAAGAAGTGGGGGAAGGGGAATCAGATATGGGGAGAGTCAAGAGAGAGGGCCACAGGGCCAGGAAAATGAATGGAAATCCACAGGTGCCAGGGGTGGGGGTATGGGGAAAATCTCTAGGCAGTCTCAGGGACCTGGGATGGGGGAGGCTCCCAGGACTCAATGCAGGTGACCTTAGGCAAAATGCCTAACACTGGGGACATGGAACCTGAAGGGGCCACCTCCTATAACTAGGCAAGATCCCCAAAAGAGATATAAGGACACCAACCCAACCGCAAAACTTTGCACCCAAAATTTGTCCTGTCTAAAAGAAATGTAGGGATGGAACAGAGACTGAAGGAAAGGCCAACCAATAACTTGTACAACTTGAAACCCACCCCACGGGCGAGCACCAAATCCCTGACGTTATTAATGATACTCTATTATGCGTGTAGACAGCAGCCTAGCATAACTGTCCTCTAAAAGGCTGTACCCAGCAGCAGACTGAAACAAATGCAGATACCAACAGGCAAACATTGGACAAACATGGACCCTTATGGAAGAGATGGGGGAAGGCTGGACCCTGAAAGGGAAAGGGAATGCCACAGGAAGACCAACCAAGTCAACTAAGCTGGAACCCTGGGAGTCTCAGAGACTGAGCCACCAACCAAAGAACATACACAGGGTAGAGCAAGGACCCTGGCACATATGTAGCAGATATGCAACTCCATCTCTACGCTTGTCTTGTCTGGACTCAGTGGGAGGAGGGGGCACCTAATCTGGCAGACTTGATGTGCCAGGGTAAGGAGATACCCCGAGGGGGCTCCACCTCTTAGAGGGGAGGGTGAGGGGTATGTGGGGAGGGATTCTCTGTGAAGGGGGGAGTAAGAGGGGGAGCAGTGTTTGGAATGTAAATAAATAAATTTTAAAAATAATTTTATGTTTTTTCTTATGAGACATTTCCACCAATCCTCATGAGGATTGAACATACGATTCTAAACCACTTAGCTACATTCTATACATTAAAAAAAAAAAAAAAATCTCCATAGCCCAGGTATACTATGAACTAAAATCCTCCAGCCTCAACCTCTGAGTAGCTGGGATTTTAGGCCTGCACCCCAGGCATGGCTGAGAATTTTTCTTTAGAATGAAGGTTTTCATTTCATCCTAAAGCAAGATCTCTCAACCTCAGTTCTATTGCCAGTTGAAGTTGGGAAATATACACTGTGGAATGTTTAGTAACAGTCTCTGCCAACACCTATCAGAGGACAGTAGCACATGTCCAACCAGTAATGACAATCAGAACATGCCCAGGCATACAAAGCCTAATGTTTCCTGGAAAGAAAAGTCCGGTCTGTCCTAGGAAGGGACACAGCTTTGCTACAGACTCATAAGCAAATATGAAGAGGATCCAAAGTACATTGGAGTTATGTGAGTTCTCTTTTCTTTAACCCTTGTCCATCCCTCTTCTTCCACCCTTTCAACCCCCTAAAACTAGAAAGAGGAGAAAAAAGAATAAAGAGGAGAGAGAGAGAAGGAAATCCCCAAAAATATCAGGAGCAAGAAAGGGGGAATGATATCATTAGACCATATCCTGCTGACTAGGGGCATCAAGTTCATTGAGGCAAGTTTGATCTTTACTTTCAGGATATTTAATTTATTCTCATCTCTTTGCCAGAAAGACTACAGCAACCAACATCAATTAACAGCAACCAACTACCACTACCACCAACTCCCTCACTAGGTTGGAATAGAATGCTGAGTATTAGCACATGAAGGCAGGGAGAAAACACATGTCAAGGAGAAAGAGCAGTGTGATCTAGGGGTACACAAGACAGGCAGAGAAATACAGAGAGTAGCAAGAGATGTGTGTATTTATAAGACTGGGGAGTGGTTATAGCTTTGCTCTGAGGCAGCAGAGAACCACCAGCTGTTCAAGCAGGAGCTAACAACATCAGATGCTGACGTGGAAAGATCACCAAGACAATATTCTGAATAATAGACTGTGACATGAAAGAGCACAGGACTTATGCCAACATGCTGAAAAGGATACTAAGAGCAAAACACAAGAGGATTGGGTGCATTGGAAACAGACAGGCTTGAGAGAAAACCAACAAAAGGTGCAAATACATGGAGGACTCACAATAGAAATGAGAAGTAAGCATGAAGTCAAAGAAGACGTCAGGCATCAACGGTGAGCATCAAGTGAAGGAAGCTGCGTTTATGCAGAAGGAAGACTCCAAAACTTAAGTGTGGAGGGGCGGTTCTTAACATTAAGTTTGACTGTGACATGTGGAATACTTAGGACTAAACTAACCCTCATGTGACAGTTTCATGCCACTGGATTACTAGAGTGGCTTGGATAGAAGACATACCTTTAAGAATCCATAGAATAGGAACGATGTGTAGAAAAGAGTTAGAGAAGACTGTCTGTGGAAAGGACATACAATTGAGAAGAGCCAAACTAACAACTTGGGCATATTAAAAACATTTAAGCTGTCTTGTGACAGAGAAGACAGGCAAAAAAAAAAAAAATGGTTTTGATCTGACAAAAGAGAGATATATGAAACCCCATAGTATAAGGGGAGGTTCTGTCGCTAGGGTCTTGTCCCCAAGTGCTAGCTGATGCAAGCCACTAAGTTTAGGGCGGAGAAAGATGAAGATAATACATTGACAAGGGCATGCATTTCCAGGCAGGGAGTATCTACGCCCAACAACTGTGCCTAGGGGCAAGTTCTAAAGGTAACAGAGTAGCTGTGGACTCTAGAGTCTAGGGAGTGGGCTGGTAATTCCACCCCTCCAGAAGCAAAGGTGGATAGGAAAGAGAAGTTTGGTCTGTGCTGGCAGCTCGATCCCAGAGCTAAGCCAGAAGGGACAAGAGGAAGCTGGGAGGGGCAAGAGCAAAACAGCTCCTGGGAAGGCCATGCATTTAAAACTACACACAACACAGGAGAACTGATGACAATGTGCTCTGAAGAATAATTTGGAGATGAAGTTAACAAAAAAGAAAAAAGAAAAACAAATCTGCTAATTGTCTTAGGAAGCTCATATCTATTTTATTTGCTTTCAATGATAAAAAAATGACACAAAAAGACATTCTTTAGCATTACACAATGTAATAATTTTAAAGTCAAATCATACAATCCACATGAATTTCCTCAGCAAAGAACTGGTATCTGACTCTGAGAAAGTCCTAGCCTTGGCCTGTTGCAGGCATTTAACGATGCTTTGTTTCTTAATTCAAGCTGGAGTACTATAATACTGCATTAAATACTTAGGAAATATTAGCCATGTTTATTAGACAGGGTAGAAGATTAATTATGTATTTATTTTCATAAAGTTTTTCTCAATTTTAACAGAAACTTTATACAATAAAGGACAATGAAAAATTTAGTAAGGAATAAGTAATGTCTTCAGTGACAATCAAAATGACACTGTCTTAGCCAACCAAAGAAATTGTGTACTCATCAAATACTATTAACAGAACCAAAGCACACTGAACAACTGTGGGACAACAGCAGGTAGTCAACCTGCCTATGTCCACAGCATCTGAAGAAGACAGGTGATCTCTCCATGCACGAACACAATAAAAACCAAGAAACTTTCCCAGGCAGCAGCTGTTTTACCCAGAGCTCAACTGTTAGAAATGTTTTCTCAGTGGACTTACATGAAAATGTCATTTCTATTTTCTTTACATATAAGTATTATTTTATTCTGTATATGTATCGCATTTTTATTGTCCACTCATCAGTTTGGGGAGATTTAGGTTGTTTCCATTTCCTAGCTGTTCTGATAGAGAAGCAATGAACACGGCTGAGCAGTATGTGGAGCAGGACATTGAGTCTTTTGGCCATATAGCAAGGTGGGATGTAGGTGAGTCATATTGTAAGTAAGTGAGTGTTTGTGTGTGTGTGTGTGTGTGTGTGTGTGTGTGCGCGCGTGTGCGCGTGTGTGCGTGCGTGTGTGTGTGTGTGTGTGTGTGTGTGTGTGTGTGTGTGTTTGTTTTAAGAATTCTCCACAAAAATTTTCAAATTTTCACCCTTGTCAAAGTAGCTGCATGAGGTTTCCTTTGTCCAGATCCTAAGAAGCATTTATTATTGGTTGTTTTCTTGACTATGGCCATTGAGATTTGAAAGTGATGAAATCTCAAAGTTGTTTTGATTTGCATATCCCTAATTGTTACGGCTGATGAACATTTTTTAATATGTGTTTTCTTTTTTCTTCTTTTTTTTTTTCCTTGAGAACTCTCTGTTTAGCGCTACAGTCCACTTTTTGAATAAGTCTTTAAAAAATGTTTGGCTTTTGTTCTTTCTATATTCTGGATATTAATTCTCTGTAAGATATATAGCTGGTAAAGACCCTCTCCCCCTCTATGAGCGTCCTCTATATTAGTTGATAGTTTCCTTACCTGTAGAGAACTTTTTAGTTTATGAGTTTCTGTTTTGTCAACTGGTAGCCTTAAGACATGGGCAAATGAAGTCCTACCCTTTCCTCATGAGGTAACAACTACAATTAGGAATTTTTTCTATTTCTGTGAAGAATGCCATTGAGATATTTTGGGATTGCACTGAATTTATAAGTTTAGACGGATGGCCATTTTTACAACAACTCTAATAATCCATGAGCAATGAACACCTTCTCATGTCCTAGTGTCCATCTGTATGTGTTCTCTTCGTGCTTTTTTGTCCTCTTGTACAAATTTTTCTTTGATTTTAGGAGAGGACAGGTACCAAGCACCCCACTGGGGCCATTTTAGGGACTCTGGCTGAGTCACAGAAGACTCTGGTCTGGTTGTTTGCCCCCACAAACTAATCATCTTTTGCACAAAATGAATAGCCCACCTATGGCCTGAAGAGGGGATTTTCCATGAAGGTTTAGTTTATAAGGCTTAGGGCCGTCCAGACAAAGGCAATACCTGGTTGAAAACCCCTGTTTAGATGAGATCTTTTTTGTTACAGGCCTCGCTGCTCCCCACCTTTGTTCCTCTAAAGGAGGTTATGCCTCAGCCCCTACCTTGCTCCCCATTTCTGCTCCTGAGGAGGATTCTGTCCCGCTTCTTATGTTCATGTTCCTGTTCCTGCCAATACTGCCCCTGCCCAGTCTGCACAGGAGGAGGGAGGAGTCGCACCCGATGCACCTGACTCCATTTGAAGTCCACCTCACAGTCTGGCCAGTGCTGCTCAGAACGCTGACTCCACTGTGGCCTTAACCCTCCAGGCTATGGGACCTCCAGATGCTCAGGGAGACATTTCATGACATATGTGTCACCTGCCAGTAAGGATCTTTACAACTGAAAACTGCAGAACTCCTAATACTTTTAGAAAAACCATCAGCTCTCACAAGTCTTCTAGATTCAATCATGTTGACTCACCAGCCCACCGAAGATGACTGTCAGCAACTGCTCCAGGTCCTCTTCATGACAGGGAAGAGAAAGAGAGAGGATTGTGGGCACCACCTAGAAATTGGTTCCAGGAGCAATTGAGCTGCCCATTCAACTCCAGGCTGATATCAATGCACCCTTTTCTTTGACTCAACCAGACTTGGATTTTAACATTGCTGAAGGTAAGAAGAGGCTCTGAATCTACTGTGGAGGGGGTGGGGCCTCCAAGAGGCCACCAGATGGCCCACAAATTTATCTAAGGTGAGCCAGGTGATTCAGGGAAAGACATGAGAGCCCCAGAGAACATCTAGAAAGGCTTTTTGAAGCATATAGAACCTACACTGCTTTTGACCCAGAAGCCAGAGAGCATCAATAAGCTGTGAACACAGCTTTTGTTAACCAAACTGCCCCTGGCATCCTTTGGAAGCTTCAGACACTAAATGGCTTTTCTGCCTGCCTCTAACACCCAAAGCCATCCTCTATTAGCCTTTGAATGGCAAGACTTGGAGAGAGGCTTCAAGGGACAACAGACTTGGACATGCCTGCCTCAAGGATTCAAGAATTCACCCACCACCTCTGAGTGGGCACTGCATGAAGACTTGGGTGAGTACCAGCAGGCCCACCCCCAAATAACTGCTCCAGTATGTAGAGTGGACCCCTGACTTAGAGATATGCCAGAAGGCCACAGGAGACCTGCTACAGGAGCTGAGTCAACTTGACTACCAAGTGTCTGCTAAGAAGGCCCAGCTTTGTCAACTTGAGGTCAACTATCTAGGGTACATGCTAGACTTCTGCAGAATAAAACACTCTTGCATTTACATAATATTTGAGTCTGGGATATCATTCTTTGGTGAATCATAGACTCTTACAGACTAAGACAGTAACCTAATAGTGAATTTTTTTTTTTTTGGTTTTTCGAGATAGGGTTTCTCTGTGTAGTCCTGGCTGTCCTGAAACTCACTCTGTAGACCAGGCTGGCCTCGAACTCAGAAATCCGCCTGCCTCTGTCTCCTAAGTGCTGGGATTAAAGGTGTGCGCCACCACCGCCTGGCAATAGTGAATAATTTAACTCAGAAACAAAATTTTAAAAAAATTAAATGGAAACACTGAACATGAGTGGATAAAATGTCTTCTCAGAATCCAAGTGTTGGTAATTAAAAATCCTGAAAAGGTGTAGGATACCTCCCTATGAGTGGTTAGTCAATGCCTTGTTGCCATGCTTCCCTGTCATGATGGACTTTTTTAACTCTCTAGAACTGCAAGCCAAAATAAATGCCTTCATCTATAACTTGATACTAATTTTACTACAGCAATAGAAGAGTAACTCATAAGAAGTTGGTACCAGGAGACAGGTATTATTGTGATAGTCCTGACCGTGTTATTTTCTTAAGGAATGTAGAATACTTTGGGACTTTAAACTAGAAAAGTGGTTGAATACTGTAGGGCACATGGACTGTGCCACCAGATGAATGGGCATGGGACTGGTAAAGTGGAGCATGCTCAAACCCTGAAAATCTCAGAATTTGAGACTGGCAAGAGCACAGCTAACTCCCTGTTTCCATGCCTACCTTGGGGTTTTAACCATGACCCCCATCTAGGTGATCACAATCAGTAGCACAGCACCTGGAATTCTTACCCATGCAAATAGGGGCATCACCAGCATCTCAGCCTCAGCAACAGAATGTATTTAACCCTTCAAGTCCCATGCTTCCCAAGGTTCATATAGTCCCTGCCCACATGGAATAAAGTGCACAAGTTATTTCACCAAAGATTATCTGAGACCGTCTGTTTTTACTAAGCTGTAACACTTGGGGGAACACTCTCTCTCCAATTCATCATGGATCCTACCTGGCCAATCCCTGGCCAGCTCCCATTGCTCTCAGAAGCTTCCTATCAGAGTGCTGGCTCCCAATATCGCTGCAGCCACTACTGAATCTGATACTCAGCCCCCTGCCCCTGCCCCTGCCCTCTGCCCCAGCCACCTGCCCCAGCCACCTGCCCCAACCCCCTACCCTAGCTACCTGCCCAATGCCTGTCTACGGCCCAAACCTCCTTATTCCTTTTCTAAGAGCTGTAACACTTTCGGCACTCCTGCCCTGAATGGAGCCCTGTGCACACTAATTGTCCCAGACTGTGGACCCTATTTGTCCCAGAATCTGCTTTACTCTCCTAGGACTGGCATACAGCAACATCTGACACCCCTCTGTACAGGTGTACCTGGGTACCTCACCAGAAGAGGCAGAAAATAAAACATAGAATACTATAAGCAGAGCTAATAGGCCATCTTAATAGAAACCTAGAAGACAGGATCTAGAGAAATGCAGACTATAGAGGCCCATCTAAAGAGGTTTTATAGAGAAGCAATATTAGCATCTGGGTTAGACACTGTTCTTTTGATATTTTGGCAAAGAATGTGGTTGTCTTCTTTTCTTGTCCTAAGAAATTACATACAAGCTATATTTAAAAGTAATCGACTGCTTTCTTTGGTAAAATTTTAAGATATCATAAAACTCTTGAATGGTTACTAGTAATCACTCTTACACAATTCTACAAATTTTCTTCCTCAAGGCTCATCCTGAAGTTCTTTTTCTTTGGCATTAAAGTCATGAATCACATTTGGCCCACTTTGAGTGGAATTTTCTTCAATGACTTCTTAAAGTTGGAGGCTGTGACAATAATAGATATGTGAAGCCATGTGTTCCTGTACTTGGTGACATTTATCACAAGCAGTTGATGACGGATCACTGGTTAGTGACTCAGATAATGCTCAGCTGATGAGGAGCCTTGTAGGACATGGAAACTTGTGTCCTATCATCAAACACTCCCTTTCCACTACAGCCCAGAGCCACACATTATTTTCATAATTTTGCTACTGTTGTAAATCTTAGTATAAATATCAAATATGTTACCAATGTGAAATGGGCATTTGACCCCAAAGTGTCACAACCCACAGGTTAAGAGCTGCTGATGCACAGGCCATATGACAAAGGTACTACCTCTACAATTCAAATGTGCCAAAAATCATTATAATCTTTTTTCCTTGTGGTATCTGAGATGATTTACAACAAGGTACCCTTCATCTTAGAGGGGATATCTCTGCATGTTCCTTACCACTGGCCTCCTAGAAAAGTTTAACTCTCACTTTAATTTGGTTAGATTTATTCCCCATCCTGACACAATTGCTATATCATGGTCACTTGATTTGATCTGCCTTGTGCCATCCAGATCACTATGATACCTTGTGAAAGACACAGTAAGCTCATTATGAACTAAATCATGACACAAAGATGGAGGTTAAGACAGTGGCCTTGATAACTGAAAGCAAACTAGTTCTGGTGTGTCTCACAGAAAGGGATGGGGTAAAAATTTTTAGTGTAATAAAAAGTTGCATATCAGATTTTAGAAGATATGTTAATGTGCTCAAGCTAGGAGACAACTGTGAGTAGGGAAATGCTTGGTTCCCTCCATGTCTGACCACAGCACTGAATACTAGATAGTGAAGGCAGCAGGAGACATAATAAGTGCAAAGGCTCTGCAAAGGTCTGTCTTCACCCACACTGCAGTCAACTGGCAGCTAATATCACGGCGATTTGAGAAAGACTATTAAAGAAAAGTAAATAGTCTTCTGTTTACAAGTGTCTATTTCTTACTTGTTAAAGAAAAAAAAAAACAAGAAATCACCTGGATAGCGGTTGAAATTGGAATAATATTTCAAAATTATTTTATAAGCTCTTAACCACTGATCCATCACTCCAGTGTGGAGTAATTATACTATTATTGCCAAAACAATAGGTTGCTTTCCACAAATTGACAGTAAGGCACCATTGCTGAAGACAATGCCTGTACAACTCACTGAAAATGCAGGTGTCAAACTGGTGTCTACATAGAGCTCTTACACCTAAGTTACAATGTCTTTATTACAGGAATAAAATAATACTCTGCAAACTCTAAAAGGAAAACCATAAACACCAAGCCAGACACAAAACCTTTATCTAGAATGGTGTCCTGCCTGCAAGATATGCTAGGGCAATGGTAGCACATAGCTTGTGGGAATAACTGACCAAAAACTGATTTGATTTAAGGTCTACTCCACAAGATAGAATTCAAACCCAAAACAGCTTGAGTGACCAAGAACCAGAGATTAGATAGCCTAGGGACCTAGGGGGAAACCAAATAATACTGGTCTAAAAAACCAAAATTAAAAAAAAATAGTAACGATAAAATGACTTCTGCCATACTCATAGATCAGTGCCTTGTTCAGCCACCATCAGAGAAGCTTCCTCCTAAAACAGTTGGTAACAAATATAAGAAACCCATAGCCAGACATTATACAGAAAGAATGAAAGATATTCCTAAATGGAATATCTTCATTAAATCCCACCCATCAGAGCTAAGAGAGCACCAAGAAAGAGAAAGCAGAAATCAGTTTTCTCCAAGGGAGTGACACTGTGTATATCAACCACCCCAGGACAGACCTCATGTTCAAGAGTAGCTAACCAACATATAATAGACTCTACAATTTTGTGTGTATATGCTTTTATTTGGTTACAATTTAGTATTGTTTTTGTTGTTGTTGTTGTTTTTCTTTTTCTTTTTTGGTTTTACTTGTTTTCTTGGTTTGAGGAGGTTTTTGTTGTTATATTGGAGTTTGATTTGTTTCTTGAGAAAGAACTGAAAGTTGGAGGTAAAGGATCTAGAAGGACTTGGAGAGGGGAAGAATACGATCAAATATATTTACACTTAAAAACTGTTTTAAGTAATAAGAGGGGGAACAGAATATAGGTCAATGCCTGCTACATGTTATACCAGAATCTTTTAACAACAACAGCAACAAAAATACATGTATCCCAACTTTTTATAGGTTTTAGAAAATGTAAATGTTCATGGCATGTTTAGGAATTCTTAAATCGAAAATCTACATTATAAACCTGTGTTGCGAATTTAGAATAATATATGTCAACAAATTAAATAATTTACATTATAATAACTGAATTTGATAAGAAGAAAGAAACACTGAAGAGAATTCAAGAAGAAATTGTTGGGAATTTCTAATATAACTAAATAACTCAGTAGAAAGCATTACAGGTAGAATGGATCAAGTACAGGACAGAATGTCAGCACTGGAAGAAAAGGTAAAACAAACAAAACAATGAAAGAAGGTAAAGAAGGAAAACACAAAGAAATGTGCAAGAAATGTAGGGCACTGGGGAGAAAACCAATATTTATTTTATATGCATAGGTGTAAAAGAAAAGTCCTAGATGACCAGGATAGACCATGTCGTAAACAAAGTCAAGGAAGCAAAGGTCACATAGCTTACACCAGATATGCCCATACAGATGCAAAAGGCACACAAAACCTCAAACAGATTAAGATCAGAACAGAAACTCCCTACCATCATATCACAGTCAAAAGACTACATATACTAAGTATTGAAAATTGCAAGAGAAAAAAATACAAGTCCCATATAAAGGAAAGTCCACCAGAATATCGGCTAATTTCTATAAGGAAACTGGATCTTATAAAGATCTGTGCGGCCAGCGCTGCCCCAAGTTTGGCGCAAAAAATGTTTCCAACCGCTCTGCCCCATGCTTGAGGTCCAAAATGTCAAGAGCCGCTCTGTCAATGTTGGGATCCGCATTGCCAAAAGCCTTGGGCTGAGTTGTTAGAGCCTGCACTGCCCCAGGCTGCTCCGGTCCAAGGGTTGGGGTTCAGCAAGAGAGAGAGTGAGGACGGATTCGAAGAATGGAGACCAGACAGAGTGTGATTCAATCCCGTTTATTCTTCAGTCTCTCTTCCTAGTCCAAGTCCCAAGTCTTGAGTTCCTAGTCCCTAGTTCTTAGTCCCTAGTGCCTCCAAGTTCCAAGTTACTTCTTCCAAGTGCTAAGTGGCTAATGTCTAATTCCAAGTTCTTCCTCCAAGTGCCAAGTGCCTAATACCTAATTCTCTGTTCCAAGTTGTACTCTAATCTTCTGTCTGCCTCTCGCCTTTTATGTCTCACTTCTAAGCCACGCCTCTTAAGTTACGCCCTTAAGTCATGCCCTTAGGTCATATCTCTAAATCTGATCTCTAAGTCACATCCTTAAATTTCAGCTCTAAATCACACCTTTAAGTCTCACACACCCAAGGGAAGATCCTGGGTATCTAAAGCAAGATGTTATCAGAGTGTGCTCAGCTGTTGTAGGCTATTGTAATCAAGTCTCTTGCCAAGGTATATGGCTCAAGATGTCTGCAAGAATGATGGCCGCTTTCTGTTGGCGCCCCACAAAGATCCTGGCACAACATATCCAAGTTATAAAAGAAGGGCCACAGACACCACCAAGATTACTATACCAAGCTAAAGTATCAGTTACACCTAAAGGAAGAAAAATTTTCTATGATATAAACAGGCTAGAAGATTTTATGACCACAAAACCACTCCTACAGAGAACACTGGAAACAATACTTCAGAATAACAAGAGGAATGAGCACAGTCGAGAGACTGTACCCCCAAACACAGTGGGGGGGGGAAGAGAGAGAGAGAGAGAGATTGATTCTCTTAATTCTTATTAAGGGGACAATTAAACAAGAATGCATTACAGTACTAAACATATATTCATCTAACTCTGGTGCACCCAATTTCACTAAAACACATTAATCCAATAATAAGTGATTTAAATATCCCCTTGATCTCTGCATTTTTGTCCAGTTGGGATTTTCTGCAGGTTCCATTTGCTGTGAAGAGAAGCGTTCTACCACTGTCTGTGGATACAAGGTTAGGATTTAGAATATAGTGAGAAGTTATGCTGTTTTACTAAAGTGGCAGTTACTTTTCCAAGATCCATGGTTTCAGTAGCCCCTGTAAGCTGACTGAGTTTCCAGTATCAGGTAAGATTTCCCTCCTGCTGGGTGAGCCTTAAGTCCAATCAGAGAGCTGATGCTTGACAGCAACATGTGAATGGCACTTCTTGCACTTTTATGTATGTTTTGGTGCCCTGACTATTGCTCTGGTTCATAGGTGTTACAGTTGGGTAGGAATGTTTAATTGCTTCCCTCCATTGGCAGATTGCATAGTATTTTGCAATAGTGGAACCATGTCTGACCACAGGACAGAGGCTTTTGGATCAAACCCACCTTGAATCATCAGAGTCACGTGACCTAACTGTGCTATATTTCAACAATACGGGCCCATCCTCAACCTCTCTGAGGGAAGAAAGGGGGAACACTGGTAATCTATACTGATGAACCCATTATTGGTTGTCCAATATAGAGTAGTCAGCCTTGAAACCCTATACAGATAAACAATAAAGCCTGACTCAGCAGGTGTTATTTATTTATATATTACATATAAATTATATTTGTAATATTAAATATAAATATTATATGAAAAGAAATACATATTTGTATGTCATAAATAACAAATATAATTTTTAAAAAGAGGCTATTAACTTAAAGAGGGTAGGATAGGTTGACAGGAGTCACTTAGAGGACCAAAGGGAGGGAAGGAAAAAGGGAAGTGATGTAATTCTACTTCAATGTAAAACATCTGACGGGCTTCTATTCCTCTTGAGGATTCTTTCATCATTTTATAATGTAGTACTGTCAAAATGACATGGAAAAAATAGCATGTGTTTCTCCCTCAAAAGTGACCCACTTGGGATAGAGAGAAGCCTCAGAGGCTAAAGGTGCATTCAACTTGTCCAGAAGACCAGGGATTGAGTCCCAGGACCAACAGGGTGGTCCACAACCACTGCACCTCCAGCACCACACTTAAAATACAGAAAAAAAAATTTTGTTAATCACCCATTGGGAGGCAACTATCATTCCTTTTTATTGTGGGGACAGGGTCTTACTAAGTTGTCCATGCTGTCCTCAAAATGTAGTTATGCTGTGAAGTTGTGCTTCTGTGGTAAGAAGGCCTAATCGGAGATGATTTTAAAAAAAAATTTTTTTTTTCTAGAAGTAGCTGGGTAGGCACCATGCCCGGGAGCACCACCATCAAAGCAGTAAAGCGCAGGATCCAAGTTCTGCAGAAGCAGGCTGATGATACGGAGGAGAGGGCTGAGAGCCTCCGAAAGGCGGGCCGGGAGGAGGCTGAAGCTGAGGCGGCCTCCTTGAACCGCAGGAGCTGGACTGTGACCAGGAGCGCCTTGCCACTGCTTTGCAAAAGCTTGAGGAAGCAGAAAAGACTGCTGTTGAGAGTGAGAGAGGTATGAAGGTGATTGAAAATCAGGGTCTAAAAGATGAAGAAAAGACGGAACTCCAGGAAATCCAGCTAAAGGAAGCAAAGCACACTGCAGAAAAGGCAGATAGGAAGTATGAAGAGGTGGCCCGTAAGTTGGTGATTACTGAAGGGGACTTGGAACGTACGGAGGAATGCTTTGCCGAGAGATGGATGAGCAGATCAGACTGACGGACCAGAACCTGAAGTGTCTAAGTGCTGCTGAAGAAAAGTACTCTCAAGAAGAAGACAATTATGAAGAAGAAATAAAGATTCTTACGATAAACTCAAGGAGGCAGAGACCTGTGCTGAGTTTGCTGAAAGACCAGTAGCCAAGCTGGAAAAGACCATTGATGATTTGGAAGATAAGCTGAAGCTGCAACAAAGAGGAGCATCTCTGTACACAGAGGATGCTGGACCAGACCCTGCTGGACCTCTGCCCTGCAGCTGCTCCTCCCTCCGACCTTGACTCCACCTGAGGCCAGCCTCCCTGAAACTGACCTTGAAACTGAGGGCTGAACTTTTTAACTGAAGGCTGTTTTCTTTTGCTCCTGCCACCCCCTCGCCCCTCTTGTCTTTTTCACATAACCGTGTCAGCCTCTTCCCAGAGTTCCATTCAGCTGGAGGGGCTGAACACCTTGGGAACAATATTTAAGGGAATGTAAGGACAACGCGAAGTGTCCTCAATGCAGTTGTGATGTGCACATTATGATTCCTTTTTGTCTCAGCAACCATTTTTAACACTCCAAGCACTTCTGCAGCTTGGAGCAGCACATGTTAGCCTAATGGATGCTGTCTTGCCATGGAGAAGAGACACAGGAATGGGCCTGCCTTCCTGACAGCCAGCAGAGCCGGGGCAGACTCCGCTGTGGGAGACTTCGGTGCTCTGCACCACATCTTAGCCAAACTACAGGGGGATTCTAGGAAGTTAGCCCAAAACAAAAAACTCTTCCTGGCTGTGAAGGGTTTCAGCTTTGATATCTTTGAACAACTTTACACTTATTTTATTTTTTACTTTTTCCATCAGATGTGACCAAATAAGACAGTGAGACGTCTGAGACAGCCCCACCTCCCAGGGCCTGATGCATGTTAGGCAAGCATGCTACCATTCAGCCCCAGTCCTGAGCCCAAACTTGCCTCAGCTCTACTCCTTTTCCAACTGCTCAAAAATGGATCATGCTGCCCCTTAGTGTTGTGGTGACCTCTTAGTGTTTACCTGCCCCCCAAGGGAGGCAGAGAAGGAAATTATGTTTGTGCCACTGATTTAGCCACATGAAAGTCATCTCATTGCCCTTTCCTGAAGCTGCTGTGTCTAAAGTGTCATCTCATTGTGCTTTGCTTCAGTCAGTGCTGGAGAAATTTTGAATTGCTTATGTTAAAAAAAAAAGTTTTAAATTTTATATTATTTTGAAATTTTGGTTTTGGGGGGTTGAGTTACCTTGGCCAACCCATTGGCTGTGAGAATTCTTTGCAGTCTATGGGCTAGTGGTGTGCTTTCAAGTGTCCCTACTTAATTGCCATATTCAGGTGGTTTCCTCTTGGCCTGTTAGGTGGGCACCCTGCAGGTTCCTGGCTTGTTTGTATTCTCCTCAGACCAACCACAGAAAGAGAACCATGTAGTGCAACTGTTTTGTTATTGAATATTGACAAGTGACATTTTGAAATAAAGAACCAGTCCTTCCAAAAAAAAAAAGAAGAAGAAGAAAAAGAACACAAATGCACTATTTTTTAACTTTCCAAGATAAAAGACTTCAAGATTTAAAAAGATTCTCACAGGCAACAGCAGTAAAAGATCACCAAGTGCTCACTTCTCTACTTGTAAAGGCCACTTTATAGCCAAAATGCCCCCAAGGGATTTCTTCTAGCTGGCAGAAGAAAAGGAAGAAAGAAACTAACATCTTTCTTTGAAATGACCAATTATAAAACTGATCTCTTGACTTGTACCATGCAAACTTAATAATCTGCACAGATGTTCAGTCAGCATGCTCAGCAGCTCTGTGAAGACCCTCTCTAGGCATGCTGCTGAGTGGGCAAGAGTGAACTGTGTCGAACTGGCAGGCAGCTGTACATGTTTCAATGTCACATCCTGTCAAGCAGAAGCTGATTTCTACTCTGAGCCCTAATACCAATTTCTAACCAGGACTGGACCCTAGACCCTAGACTCTTAGGCACTTAAGAGATTACTCACCCTAAATTCACACTATTTATGTGGATGTAGCCTCCATTTCATAAAATCAGAATAGATATTAGAACTATCAGTAGCAATATAAGGAACAATTACCATTCCCTGACCAGTACAACCATGTAGGAGGCACCAAGGTGGGAGGAGTAAGGAGAGGAAGAGTAGGAGCTAAAGAAAGCAGAGATGTAGGAGGATGGAGAGCCATGCAGGTTTAGGTAACAACTTTTATTTAGAGTTAGCTAATTGGGAAACAACTCTTTTTGTATGGGCATATTGTTATTGAGCATTACTAAATATATAAAGACTTTGATTAATCTTTAAGCATTAGAGTCTCATTTTCTTACTGGGCCCACATGGATGGGGAGATAGTCTGGGCACTGCCCAGCATTGCAGAGACAGCATGAAAGATTGGGAGAGCCATCTCCCACACTGGCATCTTGTGGGTGGCAGGGCTGGTGTTTCTGTCTGGCCGTTTCTAGCTGCGGCACGCACGTGGCCTCATGGCCTTGGAACATGACATCTGAGCTAGGCAGATCCACCGCAGCTTAGATAGTCGGCATGATCAGTGGCCGTTTTTTAATAATTACAACAACACTACCATCTATTCAATCCCATAAAACCCCATTTTTAATGAGGTCAGACCTAGATGACAACAAAAATACAACTAAAGATATACAATGCAAAGAGAAATCACCAGAACCAAACAAAGCCGCTTTAAGAGAAAAGAAGGAGACTTTATGGCTCATATATCATCAAACTGGAATACCCACTGTCTTTGTTTCTACTATGAATACTAGAACAAGTCATTTATTCCTTAAAAACTAACTGCATGGTATTGGTACAGAGACAGGCAGGTAGATAAATAAAATAGAATTGAAGCACCAGAAATAAACCCACACAATTGTGGTTACTTGATCTTTGACAAAGAAGCTAAAACCATCCAGTGAAAAAACGACAGCATTTTCAACAAATGGTGCTGGTTCAACTGGTAGTAGGAAGGAGAAGAATGCAAATTGATCCATTCTTATCTCCTTGTACAAAGCTCAAGTCCAAGTGGATAAAGAACCTCCACATAAAACCAGATACACTGAAACTAATAGAAGAGAAAGTGGGGAAAAGCCTCACATACATGGGCACAGGAGAAAATTTCCTGAACAGAATACTAATGGCTTGTGTGCTAAGATCAAGAATTAACAAATGAGACCTCATAAAATTTCAAAGCTTCTATACAGCAAAGGATACTGTCAATAGAACAAAACAGCAACCAACAGATTGGGAAAAGACCTTTACAAATCCTACATCCGATAGAGGGCTAATATCCAATATATACAAAGAACTCAAGAAGTTAGACTTCAGAGAACAACCCTATTTAAAAATGGGATAGAGAGCCCAACAGAGAATTCTCAACTGAGGAAACTCGAATGGCCAAGAAGCACCTAAAGAAATGTTTAACATCCTTAGTCATCAGGGAAATGGAAACCAAAACAACCCTGAGATTCCACCTCACACCAATCAGAATGGCTAAGATCAAAAACCCAGGTGACAAAAGATGCTGGTAAGAATATGGAGAAAGAGAAACACTCCTCCATTGTTGGTGGGATTGCAAGCTGGTATAACAACTCTGGAAATCAGTCTGGCAGTTCCTCAGAAATTTGGACATAGTACTACCTAAGGACCCAGCTGTACCACTCCTGTGGCATGAGGTAACTCAGTCACAAAAAAGTCTACATGGTATGTACTCACTGATGAGTGGATATTAAGCAAAGAGCATGGAATACCCATGATACAATTCACAGACCACATGAAACTCAAGAGGAAGGAAGACCAAAGAGTGGATGCTTCAGTCTTACTTAGAAAGGGGAACCAAATAATCAAGGGAAGTAGAGGGTGGGAGGGACTTAGGAGGAAGAGAAGAGGGGGAAGGGGAAAGAGGAAAGGAGGCAGAATCGGGTATGGGAGGAAATGGAGGAGCTGTACAGAGAGTCAGGAAATTAAACAGAGGTATATACCGATAGGGGATGGGGAACTTGGGGTAACAAACAGAAAGTCTTAGATGCCAGAAAAGCAAGAGCCTCCCAGAACCCCAAGGGGATGACATTAGCTAAAATACCCCACAAAGGGGAGGGAGAACCTGTCAAGACCATATCCAGAGGTTAGGCATGGCTCCCTGGTTGAGGGATGGGACCACTCACCCATCTCCAAAATTTTAACCCAGAATTGCTCCTGAATAAAGGAAATACAGGGACAAAGAGTAGAGCAGAGACTGAAGGAAAGGCCATCCAGACACTGTCACACCTGGGGAGCCATCCTACATGCAGACACCAAACCCAGACACTATTGCTGATGCCAAGAAGTGCTTGCTGACAGCTGTCTCCTGAGAGGCTCTGCCAGATCCTGAAAAATACAGATGTGGATGCTTGCAGCCAACCATTGGACTGAGCACAGGGACCCCAATGGAGGAGTTAGCAAAAGGACTGAAGGAGCTGAAGGGGCCTTATCTGGCATCAATGGGAGGGGAGACCCTTGGTCCTGTGAAGGCTTGATGCCCCAGTGCAAAGGCATGCTAGGGCAGTGAGGCAGGAGTGGGTAGGTGGGTGGGGAAGCACCCTCATAGGAACAGGATAAAGGAGAATGGAATGGGGGGTTGCAGAGGGGAAACCGAGAAAGGGGATAAGATTTAAAATGTATTTTTAAAAATACTATCCAGTTTTTAAAACAATATAAAGCAAAATTAAAACTCTTCTTGGTTTGCAAATCATTAACAGTAAACTGACTTTCTTTCCTATAGAAAAATCACCGGCTCCATCTAGCTAAGCACACAGTGAAAGACTCTGATGTACCCGTGAAAAGAAAGCCAACCACCAAGGCTACTGACAACTTGTAAACCCTGAAACTGCAAATCCTTTGACTGTGTGTCACCTCCAAACGTGAGAAAATGCGGCTAATTACTACTGTGTATATCCAGTTCTTTTCACACTGTCAGGTAAACCTTCATTTGGATCATTAAATAATTTAATACACTCTGAGTGAAAGTTACACATACAAAATTTCTACTTTTCAAATAAAGATGAGCAATTTAAGGAACTAATCAATACATTTTCATACAAATGTGATTATTGTTTTAAGAAATATAATTTTTCAGGTAATGGAAGGTATAGTTCATCATTTTCTAAAAAGAGAAAACAAGGCATGTGGGCTGGTGGGCCAACATGGCAGCTTTCTTCTATACATACAGTTCTTCTAGCTCAAGTATCTCCCTGACAACTCCTCGTCAGTCCAAGCATGAGGAATGGGGTGTGGCTGTGCAGGCGAAGCATGGACTCACCACCAAGCTCCAGCTCTGCCCTGGGCTTAGTTCAAGTGCCCTTCATTTAGCAGTCCTTTTTCCAACCTGAACATTCTAGCTAAGCACCTAGGCAGTGCACTGAGATTCAGCTATTGGGGAAGGCTTCCTATACTTGCTGTAGGAGCATATACTAAGGGCTTTCTTAATCTACTGAGGATTGGTCACTAGCACATATTATAATCACTTCATTAACATATTTATTTGTATTACAATTATTTTTCAGACTGTGAGCTCCTTGACAGTCTGACTTATATTTTATATATCTGCTTAACCACATTTTCTACCCTGGAGAAATCTACTGGGAAAATATGAAATAAATAATCTTCAACATATCACTTACTGAAAACTCCTCATCTAATTTATTTGAACAGTGGCAAAAAAAAAAAAAAATCTTCTTTCACAACATGCCTTTTCCTCAGGTTCTAGGAGACCTGGGCAACTTCTGAAGAATAAGGAGGAGCTCCACTTGGAATCATTCCTGAGGCTGACAGACAGAGAAACTGAAGCGGTTCCTTCTACCTCATGAGACGAGCCTTGAGGCTTCTTCCATCCTACACGTCACATGCAGAAACCAACCTTCAGTGACCATAACCAAATGATACAATTAAGGCATTGCTTAATCTGTAAATTATTCTTTGTGTCCTTTTTATAACTGCCAGTCAGAATACCAACTGCCTATCATGACACAGCAACTGAGAAACACAAAGCTAAAAGCTATGTTGGGGACAGTTCACTTGTGACTTCCTGATAGACTTTCTCAATCCAAATCATGATGAAACAGCCAGTTAGTGTTGCAATGCACTTACAGCTTTAGGTAAAAACACACAGCACTCAACACAGAAGTGGCTGGAGAGAAGAGCGCCCAGCAGGAAGTTGTTCCTCACAAAAAAACTGCAGTTTCTAAAATGAAGAGGAAGTGAGGGAGGGGGAATCAGAGTTTCAAGCACTAACAAAATACTGAAGAAACTAATGTTTCAAATATAACTAAAATATTCAGTAAACTCAAATTATCATTAATTATAAATATCAAACCACAATATACTTTGGTTAAGTAAAGACAGTCCACAAGTCAAATCATGTCTATGTAAACCTCATTCTGCTAAGAAGAAGCTACCTATCTGCAGCTCTATTTCTTATACAAATATTTTATAGGGGAAAAAATCTGATAATGACACCAAGTAAAAGAGACAGAGGGGAAAGATACTCTGAATGACTTGTTCCTACCACTAAAATCTCAAGTGTGTTTGAAACAAGCATCCTGTTCAGCTATAAGCCCAGCACCAAATCCTCCTCCACGAGTTTCCAATCTCTGTGTGATAGATGGCTAGTTTCACTGAAATGTTATTTCCATATGCCTAGGAAATATACACTAGTCAAAAAAAATAACACCTGTCATTTCTTTGGGATACAGCTGTCATGCTTTCATTATAAGGTTGGGAAAACTAGTAGAAAGCTATTTCTAGCCCCTTCCTCCATAACCTGTCTCATTTGAAAAGACTTGCTGAATACCATGCATCTCCTAGACGTGATACCAGACTGTTTATGGTTTTCATATGTTAAGTGCTATGAAAGTGCAGGGGATTAGTGGGGGAAACAACAGAGGCGATCAGTAAGGTACTCACCCAGCACTTCCCTTTTTATATGCCCATGTTCCTACTGAAACTGTGAGGTACACAGCCCTCCATGCTACCTACACCCTTCTTTCTTTAATTAATTACATGTTTTATTTACTTACATCTTAAATATTACGCCCTCCCAGCCTGCCATACCCTTCATCTCTGAGAAGGTGCCCTCCCCAGGTATCCCCCCCATTCTGGGGCATCAAGTCTTTATAGGATTAGGCAAACCCTCTCCCACTGAGGCATGACAAGGTAAGACAAGGTTCATATGTGCCAGGAGCCTAGGGCAAGAGCCGGTGTATGCTCTTTGGCTGGTGGCTCAATCTCTGGGAGCTCCCACAGTCCCAGGATAGCTGACACTGTTGGTCCTCCTGTGGGGTTGCTATCTATCCCATTCAGTTCCTTCAATCCTTCTCCTAACTCTTCCATAGAGATCCCCAACTTCCAGCCAATGCTTGGCTGTGAGTATCTGCATTTGTTTCAGTTAGCTGCTGGGTAAAGCCTCTCAGAGGGCTGCTATGCTAGGCTCCTGTCTGCAAATACAACATAGCATCAGCAATAATGTCAGAAATTGGTGCCCACCCATGGGATGGATCCCAGGTTGGCTCTGTTAATGGCAGGCCATTCTTTCAGCCTCTGCTCTAGTTTTGACCTTGCATTGTGAGTAAGGTGGCTTGAACCCAAGGGGTTCCTCCAGGCGGGAAGTTAGGCACAGTGGCTGTGGCTACAGCTGCTCATTAAAGGCCTTCTCCACGGTTCCTTACAGTGCGGCCCCAATAACAGGAGAAAGTCCATGGGTTTCCAAAACAGCTTTATTGGCATGATAGATGATGGTTGAATCTGGATGTGCACCCCCCCTCCCCCCGCAGGGAAACTCAGGGCAGACCTGAGTTAAATAGGGAGGGAAGGGCAGGGAGGGGCTGAGGAAGAATGCTTAATTGGCTATGCCCTCTGGCCTTCAGGCATCTCATTAGTATGTAAATCTCTCTAGGACCTGTGCTCTTTGGGAGGAGCTGCATTGTCCTGAATGTGACTGAACAGTGCAGGTCAATGAAGTTCCACGCCACATGTTAGGAGCCTGGATTCTGGGAGCACGGCGGAATAGATGCCTGTCCCTTACAGGCAATGGACACCTGTTGGGTCTTCGGGATTTCCAGCCAGTGCTGTGACCAAAACTAAGACCCTTTTCATGGCCCTACAGTGGAGTTTTCCTTTGATGAGTATGAAGTATCCTTCCCAGTCTCTTTTGATTACTTTTGATTGGAAATCTATTTTATTAGATATTAGAATGGCTACTTTTGGGACTGTTTGCTTGGAAAACCTTTTTCGAGCCGTATACTATGAGATACTATCTATCTTTGTTTCTGAGGTGTGTTTCTTGTATGGAGCAGAATGATGGATCCTATTTGCATTTCTAGTCTTTTAGCCTGTATAGTTTCATTGGTGAACTGAATCCATTGATGTTGAGAAATACTAACGGGCAATAACTGTTAGTCCCTGTTATTTCATTGTTGATGGTGATACTATGTGTATGTCTCTTCTTTTGGATTTGTTGTGAGATAATTAATCTCTTATGTTTTCTTGGGTATTACACTCCTTGTGTTGTAGTTTTCCTTCTAGTATCCTCTGTAGGGCTAGACTGGTAGAAAGATATTGTTTAAATTTGGTTTTGTCATGGAATATCTTGGTTTCTCCTTCTATGATGATTGAGAGTTTTACTGGGTATAATAGTAGTCTGGACTGACATCTGTAGTCTCTTAGAGTCTTCAAGACATCTGTCCAAAATCTTCTGGCTGTTAGAGTTAGATTAGCTGTGTTTACAAATCTATTTTGTAGGCGTATTCTGATAGATCTGCCTTTATATGGTGCTTGACCTTTTTCCCTTGTAGTTTTTAATATTTTTCTTTGTTCTGTACATTTAGTGTTTTGATTATTATGTAGCAGAATATATTCTTTTCTGGTCCTATCTATTTGATGTTTTTATGAACTTATGGGTATCTTTCTTTAGGTTAGGGAAGTTTTCTCCTGATTTTGTTGGAAAATGTTTTCTGGCCCTTTCAACTGGGAATCCTCACCTTCTTCTATTACTATTATTCTTAGGTTTGCTCTTTTCCTTATGTCCCAAGTTTCTTGAATGTTTCGGGCTAGGATCTTTTTACACTTGGCATTTTCTTTGACCAATGTATCAGTTTCTTCTATGGTATCTTTTATGCCTGAGATTCTCTCTTCCATCTCTTGTATTCTGTTGGTGGTGCTTATATCTGCCCTGTCTAGGAGGGTAGTGAACAGGGTCCGGGAAGATCACCTGGAAGAGAGAATGGGGAAACAGGCGAATGCAAAGAAAGATGGCTTGTCTATAGGCTGATCAAACTGTTTATTTTTACTTTTTCACAGAGGGGTTATAAGCACATAAAGGCAGGATGTGGGGAAGGGGATGATGCAGGAGCATAGGTGTTCTTAGGGGGTGGGGGATATCTTCCAGAACAGGGTATCGGGTGGATGAAGGCCCAGGGAACAGGTCACTTTGACTCTGCCTATGATTCACTTGTCCTTATCTAAGTTGGTACTATCCACCAAGGCTACCTATCCACAAGGTCTATGACTATCCAGGCTGGTAAATTTCACCAAGGATACTTGTTTACAAGATATTATAGCCATCTGTTCAGTGTTTTTCCACAGAGACCAAGACTTTGTGTTAGCAGGCTGACTTAGGCCTATTGCTGATTTTAGGCCTTCACTGTATAGGCAAGGCTGCTCCTGACATGTATCTGGAGCTGCTATTCCCTTTCCTAGGTTTTCCATCTCCAGGGTTGCCTCCATTTGTACTATCTTTATTGCTTTTATCTCCATTTTTAGGTATTGTACCACTCTGTTCATTTCATTCACCTGTTTGATTGTGTTTTCCCATATTTCTTTAGGGAATTTATTACTTTCCTCTTTAAGGGCTTCTACCTGTTTGAGTATGTTTTCCTGTAGCTTTTTTGTTGTTTTTCTTTTAAAGGGAATTGTTTATATCCTCTCTGTAAAGGACTCTATCATCTTCATGAGATGGGATTTAGGTCAGAACCTTGCCCTTCAGATGTGTTAGGATATTCAGAGTTTGCTGTAGTAGGGAAAGCTGGTTTCTTATGGTGTCATATTGCATTGGCTTCTGCTGATTATGCTTTTGTTCTTGCCTTTCGAATCTGGTTTTCTCCAGTGTTTTGCTGGCCTGGGTTTTATGGATTGGGACAGACCTCCAAGGAGGCAGGTAGAACTGTGTGTCCTAGGTTAAAGCAGGCCTCCTGGGAGGCATGCAGAGCTGTGTCTCTGTTTAGAGCAGGTCTACTGTGACCCTGGTTGGAGCAGGCCTTCTGTGTCCCTATGTTCTTGGTTAAAGTAGTCATCCTGGGAGACAGGCTGGGTTGTAGGGTGGGGGAGCTTGCACACAGATCCTCTGAGAGTACAGGTAGAAGTGTGGACTGGAGGCACTACCTACACTCTTCAATTGTTTTTTTAACAAGCTCTGTATTAATTTTTATACAGCTGGAATTAATTCCCATAAGCTTAGAGGCTTAAAGAAATGTACTTAGCAATCAGATTCACCTTAGTGGTTCCTCTGCTCAGCATTCCACAAAACTGATATCAAACTATTCGTTGGGTTTAGCTCTCCTTCACAGACTCTAGAGAAAGATCAAAATTCCAAGGCCAGCTTTGGCATAATAGGACATAAGTTGCATTTCTTTACTGGTTAACTGCTAGGTCTGTTCTATACTCTGAAACATTGTCATATATGGTGAGGCCTCCTTCATCCTCGTACCACCTGCAGAATATCACCCCCAGTCTTACTTTTAATCTCTCATTTCTTGAATACTAGACACACATCTAAAGGCTCACAGAATTAGATCATATCCACTGTAGATGAAGTACCTTCTGAAAACCAAATGTGAGATGTAACAAAATACAATTACAGTACTAAAATCCACTGAAATCAAGACAACAAACCTTTCTATACCTAGTAGAAAGTGGGTATGTTATAGTCACTTAGAATTCACTACCACAGTTAAGCAAAACATACACACACACAATGGCCTTTAATTCCAGCACTCAGGAGGTAGAGGAAACCAGACCTTTGTGACTTCAAGGACAGCCTGATCTACATATTATGTTCCAGAAGAGCCACACAGCCACGGCTATATAAAGAGACCTTGTCATAAAAAAAAAAAAAAAAAGCAAAAACAAAACAAAATCAGAAAAGAAGAGGAAGAACGGAAGGAAGTTATATAACTGAAAAATTCTAGGTAATTCTCACATCTATGCCTCTATTTCTTTTAGCTTTAATTCATTTATCTTTGCAAATGTGCCAGAGACATTTATATTGAGATATATTTGTGGATCTCAATTCCACATGATAAAATCAAATAATTAATAACTTTCATTATTTAAGATCTCTATTATACTACATAATAGAGAGTACTCCAGGATTTCAGCCATCAAGTAGGCATTTTATTTGTAATTTATTGTTTTCTTTTTAAATCAAATAGAACAGAAACTCTTTAACTGATGATAAATATTAAGAATTCAATGTTCCTCTTCATTTTCAGATAGTCCTCATTTCTAAAACAAGATCATTAGAAATAATTGGTCCCCTAATCTGACCTCTTGCTGTTTTCTTTATGTCTGTGTGCCCACTTGCACCATCCCATAATTCCTAGAGAGAAAGTTCCCAATACTGTGCTCCACATTCTCTCCAGGTAGAGCTATAGTGTCTTATCTCAGGGCTCAGCTAGCAGTATCCTGTCCCCCAGGGCTCCAAACTCAATACCTCATGCCCACCGCACAATCTCATACCAGTATCACAGCCTCAGAATCAGGGATCCTTCACGTTCCTGACCCAACATGAAGTCTCTGCTCAACTCCCAGCTCAAGCAGACACATTCTGCCTAAAATCTCCACAAAGACTCTGCTCACTGAGCTCATCCACAATCTCTTTTTTTTCCTAAGTCTGCTTAACTTGTTCTGGCACCTACTGTTCTTAATACATGCATTTTACCTCTCTCACTTTACCATCAAAATACTTATGACTACACCTTTATACCTCTCTCTCTCTCTCTCTCTCTCTCTCTCTCTCTCTCTCTCTCCCCCCCCCCCCCCCATAGCATCTTATGGTGCAAACCCAGAAAGCTAATCAATTTCTTTTTGCCTATTGTTCTAATTTGTGTTGTATTGCTGTGATATAACTGCATAACCAAAGCTGGGTATGGTGGCACACACCTTTAATCCCAGCACCTGGAAGGTACAGATCAAGTACCGGAAAGCCGGGTCTATGCAAAAAAAACTTGTCCCAACATGCCCCACCCCTACACACCCCCAAAAAACCACCGTGACTAAAAGCAACTCAGAGAGAAAGGAGCTTATTTGGGTTACATATCCCAAGTTATAGCCTATTATGAAAGGAAGTCTGAGCAGGAACTCAAACAGGATCTGAAGATAGAAACTAAAGGAAAGGCCAAGAGGAATGTTGTTTACTGATTTGCTTGGCCTCCTTTCTTATAGAACCCAAGACCTCCTGCCCGGGGGTGGCATCATCCAACATCAATCATTAATTCATCAAAGTACTCCATAGACTTGCCTACAAGGCCAAAATGATTGAGGCCTTTACTCAACTGAGATTCCCTCAACTTTTTGTCAGGTTGACAAAAAACTAAGCAGCACAACCCACAATCCAATATATGCTCCAGTTCTGATCTTTAACTTATTCTTTCATCTTTCTTTACAGAGAAGAAAAAAGGTTAATAAATAAGGCCATCTACTCTGGTCTCATTGAGAATGAAGTAATTGCTTAAATAATAGTAACTAACTAAACTCAAGTCAATTTATTTAACATTTAAGTTAGACTTAGGATTCTAAAAATGTATATAAATGGAAAAGAGATTCTAAAAAAAAAAAAAAAAACAAAAAAAATTTTTTCCTTTGGGCATCAAAAACATAGAACAAAAGAAACATAAAGGAAGAAAAGAGAACATAAAAATGTATATTTTCATGTATATAAGATGGTAAACTGGGAAAAGTCTATCTATAGAGGGATGTGAATGAGGTTTTCACTGCTTGACAGAACACCAAATAGACCTGGTAAGATATATACTTTCACCATCAAACACTTGGGGCATATTAAACATATTTTCAAATACTTATCAACTAAGGAATATGCAGCTATATATCTAAACCTAAGAGCTGCTGTGTGACATCCAAGTAAAGGAGGCAAGAAAGCCAGAGGAAACACTCTGTTCAAACTCTGGCTTGATTCCAGGAAAGGACAAGTCATCTGACAGTTTGGAATTAGTTAAGGTCAATTTCAAGTGACACAGGATTAAAGGTGACCAGAGTCTAGATAAAATGAATAAAATGCACCAATAACCAAATGTCTGAATTTTTAAAGGATGATATTTTATTAGAGTGATAAAAACAAAGACTGTGTATTTCTCTTCTTGGTGTTCACCTCAGAAAAGCATGCCAGTGTCCTTATAACACAAGTCCCAGTTGGGAGATAGAGCTCAGTGGTAGTGTATCTTAAAACAAATATGGCCCTCATTCAACCTTCAGTAAAAATCCAAATGTTTCCTGTTTGTAAGTAAGTGCAATTCTTTTTTTTTTTTTTTTCAGTTTTTAAATTTTTTTATTGGATATTTTATTTATTTACATTTCAGATATCATCTCCTTTCCCCATTTCCCCTCCCTAGAACCCCCATCCCATTCCCCCTCCTCCTTTTTGCTTTTATACCATTTTAATCACATGCAAGTATTAAGGTCAGTTCTAGGATAAGGAACTAGCAATACAATAGATGCAAAGAGTCAAGGAAGAAGCAAGACAATAAACACAAATAGTCAAAGAGCAAGCAAGGCAATAACAAAGTTCTGTGAACACTCCTATGATCACTGTTTCTCAGGGGTTATCAGGATGACTAAAGTAACTGAGCCAATTTCCCTGTCCTAACCCAAAGTCATTTTCATGTCTGAAGCCTACTTCCTTGTCCTAGCCTAATATTTAAATTCCTGCCAGAAATTGCTTCTTTGTTCTAGCATAAGATTTAGATTCCTGCCAGAAATTGCCTCTTTGTTCTAACCTAAGATTTAGATTCCTGCCTGAAATTACTTCTTTGTTCTAGCCTAATATCAGATTCCTGCCTGAAGGCCATTTCCTTGTCCTTAGCCGATGTCATATTCCTGCCAAGCAGCCCATTTACTTGTCCTTGGCCCATGTCAGATTCTTGCCAAGCAGCCCCAAAAGCTCTCTGCCTTTCCCGTTTTTTTATTTCATAAACAAGACTGAGCTTGTCTTAGATCATTCTGCCAAGGATGCCTTCATTACCATTGTGCAATATGCATTATCAAAGGCAATGCACTTCTGTCTTCTGTCTAGGTAAGGTGTGGGGAGCCGACAGAAGGAGGCTATCATCCTTGCAGCCATCTTGAGCCATATATCCTGACAAGAGACTTGTTTACAATAGCCTACAACAACTGAGCACACTCTGATAACATCTTGTTTTAGATACCCAGGATTTTCCCTTAGGTGTGTGAGACTTAAAGGTGTGATTTAGAGATGAGACCTAAGGGCATGACTTAAGGGCGTGACTTAGAAGTGAGACATATAAAAGGTGAGAGGCAGACAGAAGAAATTATTAGACATTAGGTATTAGGCACTTGGCACTTGGAGAAAGAACTTGGAATTAGACATTAGACACTAGCACTTGGAGTAGGCACTTGAGACTTGAGACAGGCAACTAGGATTAGACACTTGTACTTGGAAGAGTATTTGGATGAGACTCGAGACTAGAACTTGGAACTGGAAACTTGGAGGCACTAGGGACTAGGAACTAGGGACTAGGAACTCAAGACTTGGAACTTGGAGAGAAGAAGAGAGACTGAAGAATAAATGAGATTGAATCACACTCTGTCTGGTCTCCATTCTTCACGTCCATCCTCACACTCTCTCTCTTGCTGAACCCTAACCCTCAGATCGGAGGAGCCTGGGGCAGTGTGGGCTCTAACAATTTAGCCCCCAAGGCTTTTGGCAGTGCAGGTCCCAACACTGACAGAGCGGTCTGTGATATTTTGGCCCCCAAGCATGGGGCAGAGCAGTTCTCAACATTTTTGGTGCCCAAAGTGGGGCATCTCAGGCCGCAACAGTAAGGCTCTGTGCAGAATCTTACCTGTCCTTGGCTTGCCAGCCAGTTAAATGAATAATTCTGTCTCAAGGTCTATTTTCAGTTTCAAGCCATATACTTTGGCTGCCAACATGTTGATGTTGTTAAAGATAAGCTTTAACATGATGGGTAGGAATAAAAGTATTCCCAGGACAAAAAGAACTAGTATGATCAAACTATATAGGCCATTCTTGAAGCCTGACCAAAATAGAAATACTGACCGCAGGCCATGGGTAATTTTTATCAGCCGCATCAAAGCTCAGCAGAGCAGGATTCTTCAAATTCATAAGCTCACTATGCAAAGTTAAAACATCCAGAGAGGTGTAAATTATGCCAAATACACTACAAGTATCTTTAAACTTTTTCCTAATTATAATGACTACCACTGTAAATTTTAAAACACGAATCCAGTTGTATTTGGCATGACACTCAAGATGGCTCCTTACTCTTACTTAAACTCTGAACCTCATTCCAATAATCTGAGTAGGATAAAGAACATCAACCCATTGTTCCAAATGCCTATCTAAACCCTCTTGTATATTCAACACATTAATAACATTTTTTTGCTAAATGATTAACAGAAGTAGCTGTCTTAACTTCTTGTGTCAAAGCAATTGCAGAAGCAGTGGTGCTAGCAACTGATGTAATTAAAGCTATTGTACCAATAATAATCAAGTCCACTACCCTCTTGCTGCTGCTTAAAAACTGACTCACTTCTTGCAAGCTTTTTTCCAGAATACCAAGGTTCTGTGATACTCAGGACAATAAAAACAAAAGCTAGTTGATAGACCTCCATAACAGACACGCCAGGTTTCAACACACTAACACAATTAGAAAGTGTACAATCAATGCAACTTACACTAAGTACTGTAGAAGAAACAAAAGTAATTTAACTTGACAATTAAAAGAGCCTTAACACATGTACTAACACTTGTTTGAAATCCAGATCCTGTCCCAACTTTATCTCTTGCTAACACAACATCATAGAGAACTGCAGGTAACTTCCAAATATGTCATTCTTTTTTGTTGTTGTTGTTGTTTTTGTTTTTTGAGACAGGGTTTCTCTATATAGTCCTGGCTGTTCTATAACTCACTCTATAGACCAGGTTGGTCTCATACTCAGAAATCTACCTGCCTCTACCTCCCTAATATGTCATTCTTAACTCTGAAAAATTCCTGCAATTTTTGCAATCTCCACAGGCGCTTACTTATCACTCACAATTCCCTCTTCTTTCTCTCTCCTCCAGCCGAGCAAAACGCCCAAAGGAAAGAAGGCCAAGGGGAAGAAGGTGGCCCTGGCCCCCACCATCATCAAGAAATAGGAGACCAAAAAGGTGATCAATCCTTTGTTCAAGAAAAGGCCCAAGAACATGGACATTGGGCAAGATATCCAGCCGAAAAAGATCTAACATGCTTCACTAAATGGCCCCATACATCAGGCTGCAGCCGCAAAGAGCCATCCTCTATAAGTGGCTCAAAGTATCTCCTGCTATTAACCAGTTCACCCAGGCCCTGGACAGGCAAACAGCTACTCAGCTGCTTAAGCTTGCCCACAAGTACAGGCCAGAGACAAAGCAAGAGAAGAAGCAAAGGCTACTGGCCCATGCTGAGAAGAAACGTGCTGGCAAAAGGGGACGTCCCAATTAAGAGACCACCTGTCCTGCAAGCAGGGGTCAGTACAGTCACCACCTCAAGAACAAGAAGGCTTAGCTGGTAGTAATTGCCCATGATATAGACCCCACTGAGCTGGTAGTTTTCCTGCCTGCCCTATGTCGACAGATGAGGGTGCCCTACTATATCATCAAGGGAAAGGCCAGGCTGTGCCTGGTTCACAGGAAGACATGCACCACTGTTTCCTTCACACAGGCTAACTTGGAAGACAAGGATGCTCTGGCTAAGCTGGTGGAAGCTATTAGGACCAATTATAATGACAGATATGATGAGATCCGCCGCCACTTGAGAGACAATGTCCTGGGTCCTAAGTCTGTAGCTCACATTGCCAAGCTGGAAAAGAAAAAGGCTAAAGAATTCACCACTAAACTGGGTTAAATGTACGCTAAGTTTTCTATACATAAATATTACAAAATTTAAAAAAAAATCCTGCAATTTTGGATTTCTGAGAAAGTTTTGGATCCACAATGGTTTTCTTCTTTCTTTACATCTTTGTGTGTGTGCTTTATTTCATATAAGCGTACAGAGAGACACACAAAGTCCATTCTAAGAATGCTAAGAAGTTGGTTCAGCTGACAAGTAAATATGAGTAATCAAAGATCAATGGGAAATATATTTAAGATAAGGCTGGCTCTGAGCTCTCTTACCAGAGACATTTGCTATACAGAGAAACCTTAACCCACAGGGCACAGAGAAGGCCAATCAAACATGACATCTAACCAGCGACAGTGCAACCCAACTTAGAATGGGACATTTTGACCTTGTGCACATCCCATCTGTAATGGTTGGTCTGATGCTGCTTGTACTCAAATGCTAAATTCTGTATGTCAAGATCTGGCTGCTCAAGATGAACAGATCCTCACATAGACCAACTTTTGTTGTATAAACCTTGCCTTCCAAGCTTTCCGTGACTGGTTAATAAAGATGTCTACAGCCTGTGGAATGGTAGAAGAGAGTAGATGGAGCTTTGGTTCCTGAGCTTGGGGTCTGAGGCAGGAACCACAAGAAAGGAGAAGAGAGAGGAGGTGAAAGAAGAAGCCACCACGGGGTAGGTGAATTGTGAGCGCATGGCCATGAGAGCCAGGCTGTTAGAGTAGAAGTACCCCAGGCGGAACATGGCAAATTATATCTCCTAGTTATTGACAAGGAAGTAGACAAAATAGCATAGAGGGTTGATTATCTACCCAGCTCTAATGCTTTAAGGCTTATTATAAAGATTTAGTGTATTTTATCTGGGAACTAAATGATATAAAGTAGGGTAGAATCCCCCAAATATTATTTACCACTGAAGACCTCCAAACTCGGGAAACCCTTACTCAAGTCTTGGGAAGTCACGGCCACCCAAAAATCGCAAGACACCATACCTGGATGCAATCAGCAGAGGTTTATTAGGGAGAGTTGGCCAGCCAATGGTCAAATTGCTTGCTCATGCAGAAGCTGAATTTGACAAAGACCAGCTGGCTGAGGGGCTTTTTAAAAGGGGGAAACCACAAACCAGGGGGGTGAGGAGGAGGTGAGGGGTTGCTAAGGAAATATAACATAAAAATAGCAGAGAATTCCAGAGGAACCCAACCTAAGTGAGTCAGGGTCATGTGGAAAACACTCTGTATACTCATTCTTCTCAAAAATGTGGCACTGCCCTGTCACTTGCCCAACTACTTCTCAGTTGTTGCCCTGTCATTGTGGCTACTAGTTTCTCAGCCCTACCTAGATGACTTGCATTTTTCTTTGTGGTCAGGAATGGGTCTTCCTGCTTTGGGCCTTCCCCACCCATAGGTCTTCCCTGAGGTCTAAGGAATACTAATCTATCAAGTGTCCTCTGACTCAGGGATAATGTACCCCTCCCAGGATGTGGAATGTATCCCAGGGCAGTGAAGGCCCAAAATCTTACATTTAGTTCCATTTTCTTGGAACTAGTGAACCTGCATTCTTTTGCTCAGGTCTAGGGGTCATAAAAACTTCCTATATTTTTCATGTCCTTTAAAGAAAAACCTAAAGAAAGGCCTGTATATATTTTATAAAATGATCTTTATAATTTTCACTCTACACCACAGCACCTATCATTGCAGGACTTTCAATGTGATGCAACTATGACACAGATTCAAGCTCTCACTCTGTAATGCCATTGTTTATATTCACTTAAAAGAGGGTGCCTCATTCACATGTAAAAAAATGCAGAATGCTCTGTGTCCACACATAACAGGTTCTTGCACCCATGCCTCTGCTCCCAAAAACGGTTCTGTGGCCCTTTTGGTCACTCTAGGACTTATATCAAAAAACATGCTGCATGGAGAGACCCAGGAATATACAACATGTCCCTGAGAGCTAAGGGTCCTTTGCTTCTCCTGGCTTTCATGATTAAACAAAAGGTATGTTCTCTGGGACAAATGAAATCAACTAAAATACGACTCTTGCTGGTATCCTGTCTTCAGTGCCCGGCATTTCCCTTACCTGTTGTTTCTATCCAGTCCTCTCATCTACATCCCTGCTCTTTAGCATGGCTGACTACCTCAGTAATTCTAAAGAAACATAATCAGTGGTTGCGGTGAATTCTATTTGGAAATGTCTACCCCACCTTAGATCATTTGGTTCTCAAATAAAAGACAAAAAAAAAAAAAAACCTTTATTTATAAGCCTTAAAAAGCACTAGAACTGGGTAGATATCAATAATAACAAAATATAACTTGCCATGTTCCACCTGGGCCACTCCTACTCTAACTGGCCAGCCCTGTAGACATGCTCTCATGATCCACCTCCTCCATAGATTCCTCTTCCTTCTTCCTCCTCTCTGGCTCTCCCCATCTGGTCTCTCCTTAGACCCCTAGTCCCAGAAAGTGAAGCCCTGCCTACTTCTCTTCTGCTCAGCAGTAGGCATCTTTATTCAACCAATAGTTTTAAATTAAGGAGAAAGTTTTGCACAACAAAAGCAGGCTTAGTAATAATTCACTAGTCTAGAGGCAACTAGACCTTGGAATACAGAATTTAGCATTACAATACAGAGCAACAGACTAAACCTCAACAATCACCTACAGATCTTGTTTTTAAAAGAAAAAAAAAAGACTGCTCCCCAGAGTTAGCTCAGAGAGTTGAGGTAAGCAAAGACACACAGAGACACACAACAGTCTCTTGGGTGCTGCTGCTGATTGCTAAGGGACCAGTCTTTGAGAACCACAACTGTACCCGATATTTACTGAATATCTGGTTTCATTTCAGCTTACCTCAATTAGAGTCATCTACCCCAAGTTTACAATCTTTTCTGGAACAATGAATGACTGTCTCCATCCAGACCCTGCCCAAGAAGCAAAGTATACCACATTAAAGTGGCACCTTTGTGAGCTCATTCTGTGTCTATGTAACTAATGTTCAGATAAAGGCAATCAGAATATGATAAACTTTTTGGTTTTTTTTTTTTTGTTGTTGTTGTTATAGTTGTTGTCGGTCATCATTGTTTGTTTTAAAGAGACAGAGTCTCACTTTGTTGCCTAGGCTTGGCTAAAAATCCTGAATACAACTTAAGACAGACAAATAGAAAGGCTGGCTCTGGTTTCCTTAGAAAAATAGAGAATTTGGGAGTCCAAACCAGAGGCCCCAATCTAAAGTATCTTGCAAAAGAATGACCCAAAGTTTGAAACAAAGGTTTTTCTCCCAATACAAAAAAACAGAGGAGAGGATTTAAACTTCTCACTCAGTATATACAGACTAGTGTTAAAAAACAGATCTATCCTTAGATGTGTAAACATAAATAAGGGTTGAGAGTAACTATGAATATATTCTGTAAGCCTAGATTGGGCAGATACCCCTACATTATTCTGTTCCCCAGCTATGAGACCCTTATAACTTGACGGTTTTCCAGACCCTGCGTCTGTCCTCCGTCGTCCTCAGTTGTCTTCTCTCTCTTCTCTCCCCAGTCTCCATAGTTTCCCTTGTCTTCCTCCTCCATTGTCTTCTTCCAGTTGTCCTCCCCCTTGCTCTCTTCCCACCAACCTTTGTATCTCCAACTCCCCTTCCTCTGCCCAATCACTGGCTCTAGCTTTTATTTTACAAATTAAGATAAGAGAAGGTTCACTAGAATTCACCTGTGTAATGACTTCACAGGAAAGGGGAATTAGCATCAAAATACAAGGCTGGGGCTATCCACAACGTATATATAAATCCCATATCCTAAATCCCTAAACGTAAATATTAGCAAGACTAAAGACACAAGAAACACATTTTACACAAATAAATCACACACACATATAAAATTTCCATGGAAGTATCAATGATCAGGTTGGTCAGACCATTTGACTTCAAACAAATTCTAACTAGATACACCAACGCCATGCCATGCTTAAAGTAATTTACAGGGAATGACAATATGGCTTTACATCTTAATCTGCTCTTCACAATATTGCTATGGGGATGATTAGATTTTAGCCTTAAGGAAACCTGGTGCTATAGAGTGTCTCCTTACACAGTAGGAAAATGGGACACTAGGAAAACACTGTAAATTTATTAAACCTAAAATAGAGAGGGAAAGCTAAGTTGTTGCCTTTTTAGTTCTGTGTTGTTGTTGTTGTTGTTGTTGTTACTGCTACTGCTACTATTGTTTTCCAAGACAGAATGCCCCTAGGCCCAGGCAACCACAAACTAACAATGTGTCTCAGGCTTGCCTTTAATCTGTGATACTCCTGCCTCGGTATCCAAATACTAGGATTACAATCATATGTCACTACACACAGCTTGATGAAAATGTAAGCTATGAAATAAGAAAGGTATGTTGGATAATTAATGGGGATGGGGAGAGAGGGAGGGAAGGAGGGAAGGAGGGAAGGAGGGAAAAACGGGGAGAGAGAGAGCACGCACTCTAAATAGCAAATAAATAGAAATTACTTTTTTTCTTATTTTAGAACCTAAACATCCACCCACAAACCTGCTGTCATCACAAATAAACATATCTTCTTCAGTTCTCTTTACTATTTACTGACTTTCATAAAGCATTAAAATATTACATGTCTTTCCTTTCTATTCCCTTGCCTAAATTTTTTCAGAATTCTAAATTTCAGATTTTAGGCTGTTTTGCTTATATGTGAAACCCAAAGCATTTATTTATAGAGATGGTTCATTGTGCACAGGTTAACTTAAGAACAGGGAGGGGCCCCAGCGTGTGGGCAGAGGAAGACACCCAGAGGCCCACCAGCACCATGGCCTGCCTGTAGTGGGAGCTGCTACAAAGTGTAAGGATGTGGTGGGCAGATGGGTGAAAAAGGAGAATTGTGAAAACTGAGCATTATGAAGAGAGGTAGAACTGGAGACAAGAGGATGGAGAGGAACAGCCTGTTATGAGCATCCAGCCCTGCCACCTGAGGCCATGGTGAAATGCCAGCCCACACTGCTGCTGGTAACCATGTCTGGGTCTGTGGCCATGCAGCATTAGGAGTCTGTGTCTATGTCCATGTCTCATGTTACCATTAAAGACCATGTAGATGTCCCCGGTCTGGGCTGTCATCTGGGATTCATGTTGCTGCACCGAGGTCTAAGGGTGGTGCAGAGCTGACCCCACCCCTCACTGGTTGCAGCACTTAGGAGAGCAGGCAGCACAGTAAAGCTGGCCCTGGTGGCAGAACATGGATGAGTCAGGGAGCAGGAGAGGTGACCCATTCCCTGGCCAGCTGCAGCACTTGGGAGAGCCACCCACAACCCTGAACTGAGCAGAACAGTAGAGTTGTCTCCAGTGGTATGGGTGGAGATGAGCTGTCCCATGGGCATGAGAGCTGAAGAGCTAGAGAGCTGACCCTGCCCCAGAAGCAATGCTGGAGAGCTTCCCCTAGTGGTACATGTACAGGACAGCTGACAAGCTGACCAACTCAGCTACCACCCAGATCCAGGGCTGTGAGTTGACCTATTCCAGCATCTATCTCAATTATGAACTGCTGGAGTGTATGAACGAGTCAGTCCTACTGGTCCAGAGCTGAAGGATCTCCATAACACAAGGCAACAGCAAGATATCCATGAGGAGCCCCAGTGAGGATCCAGTACTGATATGTAGCAGAAGCCAGAGGCCTCCAACCAGACCAATGACTCATTGCAATGAACACTTACAAGGAAAGACACGTGGACAGAAGTGTATACTGTGACACACTGTGACACACTGTGACACACTGTGACACACTACAGCTTCCATGACAAGATGTTTTCTTTGCTTTGTTTATATTCTTTTTTTTTTTTTAATTTTGTTTAGGAGGAGGTTACAAGGGCAGAGGGCAGGTACAAAGAGACAGAGTGGAATTGGGGTACATGATGTGAAACTAAACTAATAAACTAAACTAATAAAAAGCTTTTTTTAAAAGATCCATTGTATTTTCCTTCTAAAAATGTTCAATTAAAACAAACTAAATATTATACACAAAGGAAAGTAAAGGTTGTCTCATTTCATTGTATAGTAATATAACCCAACACCACAATAAAATGATAGAAGTAAAAACACAAGACAAGTAAGAAATTTGATTCAAGCAAATCTGTCATTTCCCCCAATTGTCTGACACCTGGCACTCTGTTCTCCATGGGCAGAATCTGGCAGGCCTCTCAAGTAAACCAGACATCCACCAGAGAAAAATACTATAGTCTCCCACACAGGTCAGGCAAGTATAGCAAGTTCTAACAAGCACCTTAAAAGTGAGAAATGAGACAAGGTAGAATGATTCCCTCCGTCAGATCCAAATACCACAGTGTGCCAAGATCTAGATGTGAGGTTTTCCTATGCAGGTAGATGACAAGCACGCTAGCAAAGTATAACTGTTCCCTTATAAACCCAAACGGTACAGGCATGCTCCACGTATTATTTCATTTTAAATAATATTACTCCTTTAACAAAATCTTACATGAGTTAGACAGTTAGTTAAACTGCTAGACAGCCACCAAAAATGAACCTTCTAACCAAAGTTATTTGGGGCACATTTCTATTATTTGAGATACAGCCAAGTAAATCTCACATTCAAAATAAACACAGTGATGCTGGTTTCAACAGAATCTCTCTGGAAACTGAATGAGAGAACACTGTGCAGAAGAATCTGTAGTGCCTAGCATATTGTGTAACACACTGAGTACACACATACAAAGGAAAGCTGTCACTACTGTGTAGTTTTAAGACTGAAGTTTACTATCCAAAGTTTTCTAACATTTTCATTCACATCGGTCTTACTTTACAGTAACAATGCAAAGTCACCTTCCTGCCCACTACAAATGTACTCCCTATTCAGTAATGGTCTTCATTGAAATTCCTTTTGGAAATACAAGTGCACACAGCCATTTATTTAGTTTATGAAACATGGATTAAAATACATCACTACAAAAAATGTTTGGAACAGACTTTCAAATGTTGAAGTTCTGAAACAACACATGTTTATTACATATTCTTTTTTTCTATTAAAGTACAAAACTATTCATCTAGTTTTTTCACATGGTTACATGTTCTGATTATATCAGAATACCTGTTTGGCCAAGTACTCTCAGCTAGAACATCAAAACTCAGTACTAATGAAGTCCTCTGAGGGTGCGTTCACTGCATTAAAAATTATGTTTCCATGACAGTTCAAATGCACTAAGTTTATCATACACACTCATTTCATAAGTACTGCCTGACAAAGGTAGAGAATTTTGTAAAGAGTTT
The DNA here is from genome assembly GCA_030674055.1 of Rhabdomys pumilio. Classification (NCBI taxonomy): domain Eukaryota; kingdom Metazoa; phylum Chordata; class Mammalia; order Rodentia; family Muridae; genus Rhabdomys; species Rhabdomys pumilio. The sequence goes on from JANHMN010000011.1 coordinate 1,618,954, forward strand.
TATTTTTATATATATGTGTATATTGTATTTCTGTGTGTCTTTTGCGTGTGTACTACATATGTGTCCGGAGGACAGAAGTGGATACTGGACTTCCTTATACCATATCTATGTAGACACCTCCAGAGGACAGAGGGGGATATTGGATTTCCTGCAGCGACAGTTACAGATGGTTGTCTCTGTTTCTATTAATATCACTACGATGTACGTGTCCCTGTACAATTCCTTACCCAGGAACTCAGGGAACTGAAAATCCAACAGGTGCCCTCCAGACCATGTTCTACAACTACAGCTTATTTGGAAGGATACAAATAAGTATTTTTAGTTAAGGATTATTGGGAAGATAAGTATCTTCAAATATCACTGACCTCTTGAAACCCAGTTGATGTAACCCATGTAGAAAAAAAACGAAATGTTCCAAAGGAAAAGTTCTACATCGCTTTTAAGCAATAGGCTGGTTTTAAATATTTAATGTATTTATCAAATTCTAATATGTAAAAATACATATTTAGGGTTTATTTGCTTCATTTATATGTGTATATATTGTATGTGTGATAAAAATAAATGTGAACAGAGAAAACCCTCCAGTATAAAGCATTGGACTCTGCGTTGCATTCATTGACAAAGTGACAATTCTGGTTAAAAAGAAATAAATACCTTCCAGAAAGAAATCAATAAATAAAAAAAATGATAAATTGTAGATATTAACCACATTAGCACACATGCATGTACACACACACACACACACACACACACACACACACACGAATAAAAAGAGCACATTTTCCAACAGTCTCTAAGGTAAACCTTTTTTTTTTTTTAATTTTCATTATCAGGCCGGGTATTGGTGGCGCACGCCTTTAATCCCAGCACTTGGGAGGCAGAGGCAGGCGGATTTCTGAGTTCGAGGCCATGCATGGAGTAACCATGGACAAGGCCATCCTCCACTGCATATACAGTAACCCCAGCTGTATATGCAGTGGAGGATGGCCTTGTCAAGCAAGCATTGGTGAGAAAGGAGGTCCTTGGTCCCATGAAGGTGGGATTCCCCAATGTAGGGGAATTCAAGGGTGGGGAAGGGGGCGTGGGTGGATGGGTAGGGGCACACCCTCATAGAAGCAGTATGAGGAGGCAAGAGATAGGGAATTCTTGGGGGAGAAGGGGATAGGGAAAGGAGATAATATCGAAATGTAAATAAGTAGAGTATCCAATAAAAATACATTTTAAAAAAGTATATACAAAGCAGTATTTTATCGATAAGGAAAATACAGGAAGAATTTATCAGGCTGAAGAAAGAAATGAGCATAGTCTGGAAACAGGAGAAGGAAAAAAAAAGGTATAACTTATTACAAATACCAAGTACCACTGAGAACACAAGCAATACCACCAAAAATCAAACATGATTGCAATCAATACACCTTTCAGAAACATCTTTAAATAGAAAAGACCAACCAAAGACAAAGGTGGTAGACCAATGGACCAAAATCAAAGAATCCAACAACAGTGCACATAACTTCAGCCATTTAATATTTACAAAGATGCCAAAATTATAAGTACAAGGAAAAAGCATCTTCATCAAACGGTGCTGGAAAAACAGGTTGTCTACATGCAAAAGAATGAAATGAGGGCCATACCTACCAAAATTACCCTGCACAAAAACTAACTCCAAATGCATGGAACACTTAAATGTGACACCCAAAACACTGAAATTGCTACAAGAAATGGGGGTGGGGGGTATCCTACATGATATTGGTGCAGAGAAAGACTTTCTCAATAAGATTCCATTTGTCCTACAATTGGCAGTTGGGACTTGTCAAAATGGATTCTGCACAACTAAAGAAACAATTAACAGGGTGAAAATTAATCCCACAGAATGGGAGAAAATCTTTGCCAGGTATACATCTGACAGAGGATTAATATCAAATTCTTGATATTATATTATACAAAGAACTCAAAAAGCAAAGAGTCAAAAAAACAAGCACCCATTTAAAAAACATGGTGTCAGGCCTTGGAGCCTCCCCTTGAGCTGGATCCCAAGTGGGGTCAGTCACTGGGCCTCCTTTCCCTCGGTCTCGTCCCTATTTTTGTCCCTGCAGTTCTTTCAGACAGGAACAATTCTGGGCCAGTTTTTGACTGTGGGTTGGCAACTCCAGCCCCCATTTACTGTTACTGTTATAACAAACTGGTCTAGTTGCTCTGGAAATCATTGTGTAAAATCTTCAAAAACAATAAAAATGATTCTACTGTATGATCCAGATACACACTCATGGCTGGCACTCGGCATCCTACCCCACAGAGATCTGCTCAGCATGGTCACTGTTACTGTGTTCATAATAACTACAAAGTGGAAACAACCTATGTCCCTCAACTGACAAACTGATATGGAAAATGTGGTACAGGTGCACTATGGAATACTGTACAGCTGTTAAAAAGAAGGAAACTATGGAATTTCTATGTAGACACATGGAAGTATAATACATGAGGAAACCCAAACTCAGAAAGAGAAATGTCCCATTTTTTGCTCTGATCTGAGATTCCTAGCTCCAAATCCTCAGACCTGAGTATATAAAAGGAAAGCAAAATGAGACAATTTCCTTTGTGTTTACAGAAATAGTGTGAGAAGTCAGTAGAGAGGGGAATAGCAGGGCACAAGTGATCTGAAGGACAGGAAAAAATGGGAAAAACACATGGAGGGATGTAATTAGAGCGCAAGAACTGATGAGCAAAACAGCAGTAAGTATGTCTTAGTCATAAGGAATATGACTTACTATCTAAAACTACCAATAATACATATAAGTGTGTGTGTGTGTGTGTGTGTGTGTGTGTATAATTTAAATTAAAATTTCCCATCTTAGCTGATAATGCTTCCCACAGGTGCCATAGAGTATCTAACAAAAACCCTAACACCAAGAATGAGAAGCCCCTCTTTTGCATTTTTGGTCAGGGTTGTCCAAGAGACTGCTAAACATTACAGACTACTGCCATTGCCCTTGGTTGCCTCCCGGAAGTTAAAAGTGAGTCTCTATTGCTGAAGACACTACTTACTTTAGACATAGGACTCAGAAGACTCGAGCTGGCTCTTACCTGAACGCCTTCTCCTTCTAATGAGGACTAGCTTTCAGAGTAACAGAAGGTGCCTTACAAGCTTCCAAAGGAGGGAAGCACTCCATAGTCCTAGCCATCTACAGCACCTAACAACCACAGTAACAACCAGCATGACACAATAGTCGTAAGGGTTCAATAGCTGTATGCACACTTCAGCAATAATCAGTAGCTCTATACTTACGGCCTACTCAACAAAAGGAATAAATATTGCCTGGCACTACTAGAAATCTATCCAACTACACTGGGCTCTGTGTTGCCATACATCTTAGAGGAGAATCTACAAGCGCTACTTTACTAAACCAGAATAATCTCGAACTATATCCTAAATATCCATCTTTATATCCATGGGTAAGTTGTATTTCTCACCCTTCACCAAGAAGACTTCTATTTGCAAAAGATGGAGACCACTACAGAGAACCACTGATCAAAGTGTAGTTGTGGACCCCAGTCCCAACTGATTCTACAACTTCTGGACCTAAGGCTCAGGGGCCATTTCGGAAAAAGGAATGGAAAGATTATAAGGGCCAGAAAATCAGGGACTTTGCTGTGGGATTACAAGAAGCTAAACCCATGAAGTCTCAACAACACAGCTGCCTAAAGATGACCTGAAGGATGATACCAATGAACAACAATGGCACTAATGTGGAAGGGAAACGCTCAGGAGGCCTCAACCCTAGACAAGAAACTACAGGCAATTAAGGAATTAGGTGACACAGAACAACTTCAGAGTAGAATCCACTCTATCAAGTACACACATTGGAGTGGGAAACAAGTCTCAAACACAAGAAGACAGATACTATTTAAGCTTGATGGGATGAAAACAGAAATCAGTAACAAGAAGGAACAGAAAAGCTATGATATATGAAAATTAAACAACAGACTCCAGAATGGGCCAAAGGAAACTTGGAACAAAAATCTCTTAGGACAAAAAATGAGAACAACAAAATCTATGACATACAGAAACAGACCAAATCCCACTTCCACTAAAAGGGAACTTTACAGCAGTAAATACAGAGATGTGACATAAAAAATATCAGTGAGATGCTCACACAGTCATTGCTTGCTGCCAGACCTGCCCACCTAAAGTCAATCCCAGGGTCCATGTGATACCAGCAGAGACAACTCTCACAGCTTGTCCATTGACCGCCATACAAGCACCATAGCATGCACACACCTACCACCTGACACACAGCCACACTAAATAAATACGGAAATACCACAGAAACAAAAGAAGGAAGGAATAAAGAGGGAAAAGAGATAAAAGAAGGCAGAAAAGAAAGGAGGCAGCCAAGCTGGCTAAACAATAAGCTGTTTTGTGGCAACAATCCCAACACTAAACCGATGAGCCTGGGATATAATAAAAACTGTGATAAGGAGGAAGGAGGCCATAGAAGAAGAGAAAGATAATATGAGCATGAGGGGGGAAAGGAGGAGGATCAGTCCCTGGCAAGTGTCAGGGCTACTCCTGCAATTCTAGAAAACAGTGGATGCACACACATGAAACTGCAAGTCTGAGGTTGGGCTGTGTTATACAGCAAGTCCCAGGGCATTGAGATCTTGTCTCAACAAAAGAAAACAAACAAACTTTAAAAAGAAAAAAGAAAAAAAAAAGCAAAATTACAGCCAAGATAGGAGGGAGACTAAGTGGAAAAACACTAATCTAGCACATATATAGTCCTGGGTTTCATGCTATACAATAAAGGAGAGAGAGAAAAAAAAAAGATTTCAGACAGACAACCTAATAGCATCCTGAAGGAACTAAAACAAGAAAAATAAAAATAAATAAAATAAATAAAAACCTGAGCCCAAAATAAATAGAAGGGAAGAAATAATAATGAAGATTAGAATGAAATAAATAAAATAGACCAGAAAAGCAGGAAAGAGCAACCAAACCAAGCCCCTGCTCCTCCCCACTCCTGACTCCCACAGGAGGGGAAGATGAACTAAAGAACAGGAAATACTAAGGAAAAGGAATGAAAGAGGAACCAATATACAACAGATACCACAATATACAACAGGTACCACAATATACAACAGATACCACAATATACAATAGATACCACACAAACAAGAAACAGATGATGAAGAAGTACACACTTATTTAACTCAGAAGAAATTCATAAGCAATCACAACCTACCAACACTTAATCATGAAAATAGGAAGTCTAGATAGATCAGCAAAGAAAGTGATTCAGCAATTACAACAAATACCATTTAAGAAAAGCCTAAGATTTATGGTTTCCAGGACTTAGAGCTTCCACGCTGAACTCTACCAATCATTTTGAGAATAAATATCAGCCCAGGTCTGATGGTGCATGCCTTAAATCCCAGAGCACAGAAGGCAAAGGTAGGTGATCTCTGTGAGTCTGCGGCTAGCTGGTCTTCATAGTAAATTCCAGGCAAACCAGAGCTACGAAGTGAGACCTTGTCTCAAAAAACAAAACAAAACAAAAACAAACCTAGTATCAATCCTTCCCAAATTATCCCATAGTAAAACAGACTGAGCATCCTGAATTGAAAAATTCAAAAATACAAATTCCAAAATATGAAACGTTCTGAGTGCCTGACAGGATACCCTAAGTGGAAAACTGCACACTTGATCTCATGTGTTGAATTAAGGTTAAAAGCCAGGCATACTTTAAGCACTGTATAAATTTCCTTCAGTCCTTGTATACATGATTATATGTATACAAGTATAACTGAACTCATATTTAGACTTCATTAACTCATTTAAGAAAACTCTATATATGTGTGTCTTAGTTATTAGGCTTTTACCAATGTGAATAGGTACCATGACCAAGGTAACTCTTATAAAAACAACATTTAATTGGGGCTGGCTTACAGGTTCAGAGGTTCATTATCATCAAGGTGGGAACACGACAACACACAGGCGGGCATGGTGCAGGAAGAGCTGAGAGTTCTACATCTTGTTCTGAAGGCAAACAGGAGAAGACTGTCCTCCAGGCAGCTAGGACAAGGATCTTAAAGCCCACATCTACAGTGACACACTTCCTCCAACAAGGCCACACCTATTCCTCCAAGGCCACACAATCAAATAGTGGCACTCCCTAGACCAAGCATATTCAAACCACCATAATATGCAAATAGTCCAAAAGCTCTAAAATCCAAAATACATTTTATCTAAAACAACCTCAGATAAAAGATACTAAACCTATTTTGCCTTCATATGTATCTGATTTATTTCAGTTAGCAGATGTCCCCTAAGCTCACCAATGTTACTACAAACACCAAAATTCCTTTCTTTTTAAAGGATGAACAATATTAATTACATATTCATAACACATTTTACCTTTCTGTTCATTCACGTCTGGACATCTACAATTGCTTCTACATCTTGCTATGATGCTATGATGAATAACTCTACAATAACATGGTAGCTAGTTTTTGTCAACTTGACCCAAAACTAGATATACCTGGGAAGAGGTATTTAAGAGTCTCAATTTAAAAATTGGACTCATCAGACTATTCTGGACATGTCTGTCTAGGGCATTTTCTTAACTGCTAACTTATGTGGGGGATGACCCAGCCCACTTTAGCTATTTCTAAGCATGTGGTCTGGGATGGTAACCAAGCAAGCCAGGAGAGCAACCCATCAGGACCCGTTTCTCAGTAGTTTTTGCTTCAAGCTCCTTCCTTGAATCCTGCCTTGACTCCTGTTCCTCTCCCAAGTTGCTTTTGGTCACTTTTTCATAGCAACAGAAAGAAAAGCAAACATAACAACAGGAGTACAGATAAATCTTCATCACACTGATCTCATTCATGGGCGTACATCCCCAGATGTATGCTTCCTAGGTTATAGGGTAGTTCTAGTTTTTTTTGAAGTTTTTGTTGTTGTTGTTGTTGTTGTTGTTGTTGTTGTTGTTGTTCAGAAACTTTAAAAATGTATAGACACACAAATGACCAAAAATCACATCCTCAGTAGTCTTCAAAGAAATGTAGATTAAAATCTCAATGAGCTGGCAAGATGGCTCCATGATTAAGAGCACTCGCTGCTCTTGCAGAAGACCAGAGTTTGGTTTCTAACACCCATACCAAGTGGCTCACTATCGACTATAAATCCAGCTCCAGGAGACCTTGATAACCTCTTCTAGCCTCTATGAGCACCCACAAGCATATGTGCATACACATACAAATAAGAGCTCTTTCTAAAAACACAATGAAGCATTACCTCATACTTGTTCAAACAGCTGTTATAAAAACATACTGAGAATCGAATACTTCAGTGGTACACTATTATACTGGCATACATAAGGTTACAAACATATATGTCACTCCCACAACCAAAACACAAAAGATGACAAATACTGATCTTGTTGGCCTTTGAGGATTCCCTAAAACATGTTCATTCCATTCACCAGAATCCTGACAAATATCAAACAAATATCATACCAAGCCACACCAGAAGCAAATTGTTTAAACATAACAATAAAAAAATTTTAGAAGATCAAGAATAAGAATACTTCAGGCTTACTGACAATAACTCAAGATAAAGGACAATAAAAGCATGCTTTCAAAGCTTTAAAAGAAAATCATTTTCAACCTAAAAGTCTATATAAGTTTTGAGTCACTTGATGTATTATAAAAGCATCTCCTTCCCTGTCCTCCTCTTTTCCCTCCTTCTCCTCCCCATTTCTCTCTCTCAAACTATGCAACTCAAACTGGCTTCAAACTCAATGTTCCTGCCTCAGCTCCCTCAGTGCCAAGATTACAGATGTAAATTATCACACTGCTGATAGCATTGTCAGACATGACAAACCTCAACCAGTTATCCTCTCTGAATTATTTTTCTAAGGCTATTAAAAAATATGTCTAACGAGATTAAGGTTAAAAACTAAGAAAACACTTAAGTACAGGCTAGCACAGAGCTCCACGAGGGATTAAGGGTCATAAATAAAGTCCTGGAATGATAGGTGACAGTGTCCGGGTAGGAAAACGCTCTGCAGGTTCTTGTGCCACACACTGGTCCCCTGTGCCAACATAATTCTGTGACATTCTGAAATAACTGGGGTTAAGCCCAGCTGAAGAAAGCAGATGGCTAGGGCCATGCTTGCTAAGATGACAGCAAGTAGCTGAGCCCTTTCTGTTACTATGTGGCACCATGATGTTCTGCTCAAATACATGAGGCCATGCAACCTCTGAGATGGTGAATCAAAATAAATCCTTCCACCCTAGTGAGAATATAATATTCAAATTCGAGGAGTTAGGAGGTTGCAGGCTAGAGTTCTCTAAGAAAACAGAACAGACAAAAATCCCTATTGTGTCTAAACACCTTAAACAACACAGACAAACAATGGGGACACATTATTAGTGCAAAATTAGACAAGTAAAAAAACACAATAATTAATATGTCCAAGGAAAACAAAAAACTATAAAAGAAGTAAGTCACTTTAGTCACAATTGTAAAAATGTAAAAATGTCGAATACTAGTGACAAACTTCAATATATCTGTACTGGGAGACTACAGGAGAGCACAAGGAATCAGGAAGCTCACGACGGGAGAAGCCTGTCACTGTAGAGACAACAATGAGGAATAATATGATCGAGCAATGGTTACTAGTGACTGTCCTTGAAAAGATGAGAGTAAAATTTACCAAATGTTATAAGGACAATAATAGATTTCTAAACAATCTGTTCTTACCTCAGGGGGCTCACATAGCTTGTCATCACTTGTCAGAGAATGACCACTTGCACAAGAAGCACAATCCGAGATGTCCAGGGCCCCCTCATCATCTTCATACTCACTAGGACTGGCAGGATCTTCTGTGTCACTGTTAATCTCCCAGTCAATAACCTGTAATTCATCTAAAAATACATTTTTACCCTTATTAATTTTATATCCCCTTAATATTTATTTTACAAACATATTCTCAATAGTTGGTGTGCCCATAGCACGGGATGATTTCTACAAATACACCAACATTGAAAACTATTCGATTCTCTCTCTAGTCACAGGTCCTCCCTATGTTTACCCAACCTCAAATACAAGTGGACAAGTATTTATTCAATTGTTTTTGAATCCTTATAGTTCCTCCAGCATGCTCAAGAAAATAAGATATACATCATTTCTCCTCTCTTAAACATCTTGATGCTTCCTGAATTAATATAATGAAGAAATCCCTCTGTATAAATACACAGAAAGCTGCCTCATTCTTCTACATAATTCAGTAGTCAGGGCTATCAATGATCTAAGGTTTATTTATATACTCCATTGTTAAAAAATAACTTTCAGGGCCTAGAGTGATGGCCCAGTAGTTAAGAGTACTGACTGCTCCTGCAGAGGACCTAGTTTCTATTCCTGGTACCTACATAATTCAAAAAAAAAAAAAAAAAAAGTCTGTAATTCCTGCTCTAAAAGGATCCAATACCCTCTCTTGGCTTCCACAGGTACTGCAAGCATGTGGTAAACATACATATACATAAAATAAAAATAAATCCTTCCGGTTTCCATCTGCACTGGAGCTGACCCTGTGCCACAGCTCTCCATACTTAAATCCCTCCAGGAGAGAACTGGTCTCCCAGGAGTACTGTCACACAGGCTTGCAGGAGGGACAAGCCACAGTCAGAAACAGCAAGACTAGTTAACACCAGAGATAACCAGATGGCAAGAGGCAAAGGCAAGAACATAAGCAACAGAAACCAAGGCTACTTGGTATCATCAGAACCTAGTTCTCCCACCACAGAAACCCCTAAATACCCCAATACACTGGAAAGGCAAGAATCTGATTTAAAAATCACATCTCATGATGATGATAGAAGACTTTAAGAGGGGCAAAAAAAAAAAAAAAAAAAAAACTCCCTTTAAAAAATACAGGAGAACACAGGTAAACAGGTAGAACCCCTTAAATAGGAAACACAAAAATCTCTTAAAGAATTACAGGAAGACACAAGCAAATAGGTGAAAGAATTGACAAAACCATCCAGGATCTAAAAATGAAAATAGAAACAATAAAGAAATAACAAAGGAAGACAACCCTGGAGTTAAAAAACATAGGAAAGAGATCAGGAGTCATAGATGCAAGCATCACTAACAGAATACAATAGATAAAAGAGAGAATCTCATGTGCAGAAGATACCATGGAAAACATTGACACAACTGTCAAAGAAAATGCCAAAACTCCTAACCCAAGAAAATCTAGGAAACCCAGGACACAATGAGAAGACCAAACCTAAGGATAATAAGTATAGAAGAGAGTGAAGATTCCCAACTTAAAGGGCCAGTAAATATCTTCAACAAAATTATAGAAGAAAATTTCCTTAACCTAAAGAAAGAGATGCCCATGAACATACAAGAAGCCTCCAGAACTCCAAATAGATTGAACCAGAAAAGAACTCCTCCCATCACATAATAGTCAAAACACCAAATGCAAAAAAACAAAAACAAAGAACGAATATTAAAAGCAGTAAGGGGAAAAGGTCAAGTAACATATAAAGGCAGACCTTTCAGAATTTCACCAGACTTCTCAACAGACTATGAAAGCTAGAAGATCCTGGCCAGAGGTCATACAGATCCTAAGAGAACACAAATGCCAGCCCAGGCTACTATACTCAGCAAAATTCTCAATTACCATAGATAGAGAAACCAAGATATTCCATGACAAAATCAAATTTACACAATATCTTTCCACAAATCCAGCATTACAAAGGATAATAGATGGAAAACTCCAATACAAGGAGAGAAACTACACCCAAGAAAAAGCAAGAAAGTAATCTTCTTTCAACAAACTGAAAAGAACATAATTCCACCTGTAACAACAAAAACAACAGAAAGAAACAATCACTTTTCCTTAATAGCTCTTAACATCAATGGACTCAATTCCCCAATAAAATGACATAGACTAACAGAATGGATATGTAAAGAAGACCCAGCATTTTGCTGCATAGAGGAAACACACCTCAGTGACAAAGACAGACACTACCTCAGAGTAAAAGGCTGAAAAACAATTTTCCAAGCAAATGGGCCCAAGAAACAAGCTGGAGCAGCCATTCTAATACCCAATAAAATCAACTTTCTACCAAAAGTAACAAAGAACTCAAGAAGTTAAACTCCAAAGAACCAAATAACCTTATTAAAAAATGGGGAACAGAGCTAAACAGAGAATTCTCAACTAAAGAAACTCACATGGCTGAAAGGCACCTAATGAAATGTTCAACATCCTTAGTCATCAGGGAAATGTAAATCAAAAGGATCCTGAGATTCCACTTCACACCAGTCAAATTGGCTAAGATCAAAGACTCGGGTGACTGGTAAGGATGTGGTGAAAGAGGAACACTCCTCCATTGCTGGTGGGATTGAGGTCTGGTACAACCACTCTGGAAATCAGTCTGGCAGTTCCTCAGAAAATTGGACCTGAGGACCCAGCTATACCACTCCTGGGCATATCCAGAAGACGCTCCAACATGTAATAAGGACACATGCTCCACTATGTTCATAGCAGCCATATTTATAATAGCCCAAAGTTGGAAAGAACCCAGATGTCCCTCAACTGAGGAATGGATACAGAAAATGTGGTACATTTACACAATGAAATACTACACAGCTATTAAAAACAATGACTTCATAAAATTCTTAGGCAAATGAATGGATCTAGAAAATATCATCCTGAGTGAGGTAACTCAGTCACAAAAGAGCCCACATGGTAATGTACTCACTGATGAGTAGATATTAGGCAAAGAGCATTGAATATCCACGATACAACCACATGAAGCTCAACAGGAAGAAGACCAGAGAGTGGATGCTTCAGTCTTATTTAGAAGGGGGAACAAAATAATCAAGGGAAGTAGAGGGTGGGAGGGGCTTAGGAGGAAGAGAGGAGGGAGAAGGGGAAAAGAGGGGCAGAATCAGGTATGGGAGGAGATGGAGATCAGACGATCAGGAAATTGAACAGAGGTATGTAGCAATGGGGAATGGGGAAGTTGGGATAGTAAACAGAAAGTACCAGACGGCAGCAAAGCAAGAGCCTCCCAGAACCCCACGGAAGTGACATTAGCTGAAATACCCCACAAAGGGGAGGGAGAACCTGTCAAGACTATATCCAGAGGCTGTTAGATTTGGACCCCCAGTTGAGGGATGGGACCGCCCACCTACCTCCAAAATTTTAACCCAGAATTGCTCCTGTCTAAAGGAAATGCAGGGACAAAGAGTGGAGCAGAGACTGAAGGAAAGGCCATCCAGACATTGCTACACCTGGGGATCCATCCCACATGCAGACACCAAACCCAGACACTATTGCTGATGCCAAGACGTGCTTGCTGACAGGAGCCCGATACAGTTGTCTCCTGAGAGGCTCTGCCAGATCCTGAAAAATACAGATGCGGATGCTCTCAGCAAACCGTTGGACTGAGCACGGGGACCCCAATGGAGGAGTCAGGGTAAGGACTGAAGGAGCTGAAGGGGCCTTATCTGGCATCAATGGGAGAGGAGGCCCTTGGACCTGGCTTGATGCCCCAGTGTAGAGGAATGCTAGTGTGGTGAGGTGAAAGTAGGGGGTGGGTGGAGGAGCACCCTCATAGAAGCAGGGTAAAGGAGAATGAATAGGCGTTTGCAAAGAGAGGAAACCGGGAAAGGAGATAAAATTTGAAATGTAAATAAATATAATATCCAATTAAAAAAAAAAGCAAGAAAAATCTGAAAAAATAAATTTTTTTAAATTAAAAGAAATAACTTCACAATTTTATTCCAGAAATACCTTTCATCAATGGAAACAAACTAATTTAGTTTCATTTTACCTCATAAACATAATCTCATTATAACTTTAGAAAACTTTAAGACAAAAAGCTAAATTATGCATATATATATATGTGTATATATAGTAATATATATAATACTAAATATACTAAATCTAACCTGCTAAGCTATGTAACTGAAAGTTGTTGTCACAGATAAACTAAACTGTAAGGTATGATATATAACATACATCTTTCCTACAGTTCAAAGTACAAGTACTCAGAGAGCTAAAATAATAGAGCTCACTCAGAGGAAAGAGCTTCATTTTCTTCCACAAAAAGGAAGTAACAACTCATTACCAATGTACCAGATTTAGTACCTGACTAGAAGTTAAAATCTTAAAGAAAAAATATAATAAAGTTAAAATCTAGTACATGGGGCTGAAGGAATGGCTCAGCAACAATCATGTGCCCTTTTATAGTTCAAATCTTCTTTTAATAAACTGAAGACATTTCATAGAGTATATATAAGGAAATAAAATATTTAATTCCCAGCTTTGTGTCTTAGACAAAATAAAATCTTGATTATCTGTAGTATCGATCATCTATTAAAGGTTTAAAAGAATTAAAGGAAGGAATAGGGTGAAGGGAGAACTGAAAGGTAAGACACTCCAACAGCTGTGTGCACAGACTCAGACTCCGCGGATCACCTTTATAAGAAAGTCAACCATGTTACATAACATATTCTCACAGTTTAAGTATTCTAATTTTTAATTTGTTGGCTAGTGTGTGAGGATGTACATACACATGCGTGTACATATATGTAGAGGTCAGAAGTCAGAGTCAAGTATCGTCCCTACATGACTTTCAACCTTATATTTTGCGGTTCTTGTCCAAAGCAGGATGAGTTGACTAACTAGCTTGTTTGTAAGCACTCAAGATCTTCCTTTCTCTTCCATTTCAGTGTGTCCAGCTTTTAAAAACAAAACAAAGAAACAAACAAGCACACACAGCATGGCTACCAGAGATGGAGATCAAGTCCTCACACTTGTGCAGCAACGCTTTACTGATGTAGGCATTTCCCCACCCCCTAGCTTTTGTTTTATGGAACAAAATCTCAATATAGAACCTAGCTTGGTTGTGAGGCCATAAGTAGGCCAAGCTGGCTCACCTAGGCATCTTGAGAGCTGGCCCTGCAGGTATGAGAGCAGGAGAACTGACCCCACCCCTAGCCAGCTGCAGTACTCAGAAAAGTGAGGCCAGCGCTGGGCTGGCCCTGCCATTCATCTCCAGTGCAATGGCATGAACGAGAGAGAGAGAAAGAGAGAGAGAGGAGAATAGAGAGAAAGAGACCTTCTACTGCCCTTCATTTCTCCCACCTGGGGCCCTGGGGCCATAAGAGCAAGAGAGCTGGCCCTGCTCCTCACCTAGGCAACACAGTAGAGCTGACTCTGATGGTGGGGTTGCCAGTAAGCTGGCTCCAGGGTCATGAGAGTGAGAGAGAGTGAGAGGGTCCTGCCCCTCACCAGCTGCAACACTTGGGAGAGTGGGCCCTACTCCTCATCTGGGCAGTACAGTAGAGCTGGTCCTAGTTTTGGGGGTTATGAGTAAACCAGCAATGAAGGCATGAGATCGGGAAAGCTGACCCTGCCCCTTGCTGGGTTAGGCATTGAATGAGCTAGCCAGAGTAGAGCTAAAGGGCTCCCCCTAGTGGTGCAGGTGCAGGAGAGCTGGTGGGCTGGACAGTTCATATACCTCTCAGGCTTAGAGTTGGCCCTCCACAACACCTACCTCATCTGCTGGACTGTGTGAAGGGGCTGGTCCTACAGATCCAAAACTACAGGATCTCCACAACACAGGGCAACAACAGGATATCTAAGAGGAGTCCCAGTGAACTTCCAGATAGTGTAGCAGAAGCCAGAGGCCTGCTACCAGACCAAAGAGACACTGCAATGAACATCGTAAGCAAACAAGTGTAGACAAAAGGGTATACTGTGAAACATACTGTGACACACCACAGCTTTCACAATGATATGATTTTTTTTTTTTTTTTTTTTGATTTGGGAGTTCAAAAGGGTAAAGGGCGAGTAAAAGGAGACAGAGAGATGAGTGGAATTGGGGAACATGATGTGAAACTCCCAAAGAACTAATAAAATGTTTTTTTTAAAAAAAGCAAAAACAAAATAAGAAGTCACTATAATATCTATTTTTTAAAGTTGTCATGAGAAATATTATGCAAGAAAATGTTTCTAAAGGGCTAGACATAAATGAACTCATAATTTATAATAAATAAATCAATTCATAAGAAATACATAAAACTACTACTGAACCCAACAGTTAACAGAAACTAGACTTCCTACAAAACCAGCAATTTACCTTCAGTGTCTCCATCTTCTGGACATAAGACAGTCCTGTCACAAAGCCTGTCAGCTCTAGGGCCATGCCCACCATCTCTCTGTAACTCAGGCAGTGTCTTATCTTCATCAGAGAAGTCGCTTTCACTCGAACTCCATGTTATATTTGCAAGCTGACTAGCACTCTTACTTGTAGTTTCTGTTGCAGAAAAAGAAAAGACAAGCTCAGTTGATAATTGTTATTCATCAGAATGAGATTTTATGAATATTTTCTTTTTGTTTTGTGTTTTGGGTTTTGGGTTTTTAAGACAAGATTTCTTTGTGTAGCTTTGGCTGTCCTGGAACTCACTCTGTAGATCAGGCTGGCCTCAAATTCAGAGATCTGCCTGTCTCTGCCTTGAGTGCAGGGCTAAGATTAAAGGCCTGGATTTTATACATATTATTCAGATAAAGCCACAAGCATGAAAACTCTACAGACAATGAAACAACCTAGTGTTAGATCTTCTTAAACAATGTTCCATGAACAGCTCCACAAGGAGTCTTTGAATTGCAGCCAAGGACAAAAGCTGAAGATCAAATAAGTTATTTAAAAAAAAAAAAAGAGAGAGACAGAGAGAGAGAGAAACAACCATGAACATAGATTCAGACTGTAAACATTATTTACAAAAATATGCTCCTTATATTTTCCAGATCTCAGAAAAATATTTGTTCTAGCCAGGCAGACAAAAACAAAAAATATTTGTTCTTCAATCTACTAAATAAATGTGGTTGATGTTTTTTTGGTTGGTTGGTTGATTTTTGTTTGTTTGTTTGTTTTTTGTTTTTCGAGACAGAGTTTCTCTGTGTAGCTTTGGCTGTCCTGGAACTCACTCTGTAGACCAGGCTGGCCTCGAACTCAGAAATCCGCCTGCCTCTGCCTCGCAAGTGCTGGGATTAAAGTCATGTGCCACCACTGCCTGGCAGTTGGTTGATTTTTATTTTGGAGGATTTTTGTTGTTATTGTTTTTTAAAATTGTATCTTGAAATTCTTACTAATAGGCTACTGTAAACTAATTTTAAAAAGTACCAATTCTAGGAAGTGTTTTACATACCTTTCCCCATTGATCTCTATTCATAAGCCTTTTATATCTTTATCTTGGCTTAGCTATCACCATGTTATATATAAAGTACATTGGTACAAACTTTGAGCCTTTCAGAATATATTGTATATCATCTATATAATAAAAAAGCAATATTGTGAGTCAAGTAAGTTCTAGCCTAAGGAAATTATCTCAAAAGAACATTTTGTAATTAAATACATGTAGCCACTCACTTAATATTTAGTTTTCTCTCAAAGCTGAATATACTACAGCTACAAAAATATACATAAATATAAAAATAAATATGGTTAATATTTATTAAAAGAAACACACCTTTTTCTATATATCTTAAAAATTAAATATAAACTGATAAATATAAGAGCATCAGCACTAAGAGGAATATATAATGCTGAACTACTATCAAAAGGTATTGCAAAAAGATGTCTACAGTTTATTCTACAAGACAGTATTAGAAAGTTTAAAAAAACATTTTGGGGTATTTTATTTTCATTCACATAGAAAAAGATCACTGGCTATGTAAGTAGCTCAATGTTTAGACAGTTTGTCTAAAGCACAGAAAACCCTGAATTTAAATCCTCAGAATCCTCTGTTGGAACACAGTGGTGCATGCCTGCTATCCTAGCACTCAAGAGGTAGAGGCAATAGGGTCAGAAGTTCAAGGTTAGCCTCGGCTACACATTCAGCATCAGCTTGAGTTACATGAGACCCTGTCTCAAAAGAGGGGGAAAAAAAATGTAAAGGAAAATGAAATGATAATATGGCTTAGAATGTTTAGTCTCTGGATAACAGAAAGTTACTCTACTACACAGAATTCTGGGCAAGCCCACATCCAGCTTTTTACATCATCAGACACAACAGCAAGTGTTGGCATCAGAAATTTATCTATCTTCCTGGCTCACCTAATACAATAACCAAGAAAACCCTTAATCATATACCCATTTCCCAAATGTGCAATCCAAGATGTGAGCATTTAGCTTATTTTCCCAAGACCAGTGAAGACAGAGAGATCTCTGAAATCACAAGACGTCACTCTTCTATCCACCCCAGGGAGAAGGGTCCACACAGGTACATAGAGCCTGAATCGACAATCAGGGAGCCTCCATGGGTTTGACCTAGGCCTTCTGCATACACACTATGGTGTGTAGCTTCCTCTTCTTGTGGGATTCCTAACAGTGAAAGCAGGGACTGTCTCTTGACTCCAATGCCTGCTTTTGGGACCCTTTTCTTCCTACTGGGTGGCCTCTCCCAGCCTTAATATGAGGGCAGGTATTATAACTTGACATGTCATGTTTTGTTGATGTCCCTGGAAAGACAGACCTTTTCTGAAGGAAAGAAGAGAAGGAGTGGATGGGGGCTGGAGGGAGAGACAGGAAGGAGAGGAGAAAGGGAAACTGTGGTCAGGATATAATATATGAGTAAGTTATAAAGAATAAATTAAAAATTACTTAAAAAAAAAAAAAAAGTAAGCTCAGTAAGGGTACTCAAAATGTAAACAGTCACCAGCAACACCAAAAAAACTGGGTAGATTGTGATGGAGATAAATCAAAAATACCTTTTACATTCATTGCTTTTAACCCTGAATATGCAATGTATCCAACTGTGACAGTTTAAAAAAAAAATTTAAAAACCACTGAAAAATAGTCTTAAGCTCATCATCAATAAATCAACATGTTAGGTTTGGGGAATTTAGTGAGGTGGTAGAAGGCTTGTGTACAAGTCTAAGGACTCCAAAATAAGAGGTTAAAAAAAGGAATTAAAACAAAACACTGTTACCTGTCTTTGGTCTTGGAGATAATCCCAGGTGCTTCTCAGTAATACCTGTCTTTTCACTTGCTAATGACTGCAGGGGAAATGAAAATAAAAATAATTCAACTTACATGACTGATGTGGAAAAGGCTAAACATCACCAATACTATTTTGTAAAATATTCAATATTAAATTACACTCTCCTTGACATAGTCTTCTGTGGGGAGCCCACAGAAGGCAGCCATCATCCTTGCAGCCATCTTGAGCCATATACCCTGACAAGAGACTTGATTACAATAGCCTACAACAGCTGAGCACACTCTGATAACATCTTGTTTTAGATACCCAGGATTTTCCCTTGGGTATGTGAGACTTAAAGGTGTGATTTAGAGATAAGACCTAAAGGCGTGACTTAAAGGAGTGGCTTAGAAGTGAGACATATAAAAGGCAAGAGGCAGACAGAAGAAAGTAGTAAGCATGAGACACTCGAGAGCTGGAACAGATTATTAGACATGAGATTAGGCACTTAGCACTTGGAGAAAGAACTTGGAATTGGAACTAGGATTAGGACCTGAGACTAGGGACTAGGAACTAGGGACTAGGAACTCAAGACTAGGGACTTGGAGAGAAGAAGAGAGACTGAAGAATAAATGGGATTGAATCACACTCTGTCTGGTCTCCATTTTTTCGCATCCATCCTCACTCTCTCTCTTGCTGAACCCCAACCCTCAGACTGGAGCAGCTTGGGGCAATGTGGGCTCTAACAACTTAGCCCCCAAGGTTTTTGGCAGTGCGGGTTCCAACACTGACAGAGCAGTCCCTGACATTTTGGCCCCCAATGTGGGGTAGAGTGGCTCGGGCCACAACAGTCCTCTGCATTTTTTTATTCACCAAATGAGTATTCCTAAAACATGCAGTCCTTAGAGACAAACACACATTTATTTTCATATTTTTCAGGTTTCTAACCTGAACTGTTGAAACATTTCACATAATAGTCAATATCAATGACTTCTCATATATATAATTACCACTCATCACTACCTTCAACCGTAGTATCTTTACTTTATAACATCATTTCTTTATAATTTACAACCTATATAAAAGTTAACTGGAACTGGACTGACAAGAGATTCTGAATATACACACATTTCACAAGTACACTCTTTATAAAGAGTAGTATGCTCAATAATTTCATACCTGACAGCATTCTTAATGTGCATAACTTCTACAGAGAATAAGGAAGAAAACACTAACTTGACAAAATAATTAAAGGAATTCAAAGCATGAAAAATAAAAGTAGTGCTTTGAAAAATAAGAGAATTCCAAAGAAACTAGCTACAATAGGCTAGATATTCAGGACCTTCTACATTCATGGCAAACAGTTTTATAGTTCTCTTACCAGGGTCTCAGAGGTGTCCTGAAATCCTTCTCCACACTTGAGCCATGCTTTAGAGAGAGAGTCAGCTACTTCCACTGTCTTGAAATTTGCCCTTCTCAACTGCTGTGACCTGTCTTCTAGAAAGGATGGGTGTTCTATACACCAAATCCTTTTCCTCTGCAGATTTTTAAAGAAAAAAAAAAAAATAACAACTTTGTTATGATACAATTAGCAATATAGAACCCAAGAATGGCTACAGTAAAAACATAGTGTTTGAATGCCTCTGAACCTTCACATAGATATAGATAGCAAATAATAGTAAAACCAACCATTTCATTAACTGTTGAAAAAGCATTTGACAAAATACAACACCCCTTCATGGTAAAAGTATTGGAGAGATCAGGAATTCGAGGCCCATACTAAACATAATAAAAGCAACTTACTGCAAACCAACAGCCAATATTACATTAAATGGAGAGATACTTGAAGCAATCCCATTAAAATCCAGGACAAGACAAGGCTGCCCACTCTCCCCCTATCTATTCAATGTAGTACTCGAAGTGCTAGCTAGAACAATAAGACAACAAAAGGTGATCAAACGGATACAAATTGGCAAAGAAGAAGTCAAGCTATCACTATTTGCAGATGATATGACAGTTATACTTAAGCGACCCCAAAAATTCTACCTGAGAACGTCTACAGCTGATAAACAACTTCAGCAAACTGGCTGAATATAAAATTAACTCAAACAAATCAGTAGCCTTCCTTTATACAAATAATAAACGGACTGAGAAAGAAATTAGGGAAATAACACCCTTTAAAATAGTTACAAATAATATAAAATACCATGGTGTGAATCTAACCAAACAAGTGAAAGATCTGTATGGCAAGAACTTCAAATCTCTCAAGAAAGAAATTAAAGACCTCAGAAAATGGAGAGATCTCCCATGTTTGTGGATTGGTAGAATTAACATAGTAAAAAAAAAAAAAAAAGGCTACCCTACCAAAAGCAATCTACAGATTCAATAAAATACCCATCAAAATTCCAACACAGTTCTTCAAAGACAGGGAAAAAAAAAAAAAAACCCAGGTTAGCAAAAGTAATTCTTAACAATAAAAGACCTGCAGGGGGAATCACCATCCCTGACCTCAAGCTATACTATAGAGCAATAGTGATAAAAACTACATGGTATTGGTACAGAGACAGACAGGTTGATCAATGGAATAGAATTGAAGACATAGAAAAAAAACTATATACTTACAGACACTTGATCTTTGACAAAGAAGCCAAAAATACACAATGGAAAAAATTAAACATATTCAATAAATGGTGCTGGTCTAACTGGCAGTCTGTATGTAGAAAAAGAAATCCTTATTTGTCACCCTGCACAAAGCTCAAGTCCAAGTGCATCAAGGACCTCAACATAACACCGGATAAACTAAATCTACCTAATAGAAGAGAAAGTGGGAAAGAGCCTCAAACTCATTAGCAAAGGGGCTGGGGAGAAATTTCCTAAACTGAACTCCAATGGCTCAGGCCCTAAGATCAAGAATTGATAAATGGGACCTCTTGAAACTGAAAAGCTACTGTAAGGCAAAGGACATAATCAATGGGACAAATCAGCAACATACAGATTGGGAAAAATCTTCACTAACCCCACATCACATAGAGGGCTAATATCCAAAATATATAAAGAACTCAAGAAGCTAGCCTCCAAGAAATTAAACAACCCAATCAAAAAATGTAGTAGAGCTAAACAGAGAATTCACAACAGAGGAATCTCAAATAGACCAGAAAGAAGCACCTAAAGAAATGTTCAAAGTCCTTAGTGATCAGGGAAATGCAAAATGACCAAAATCATCAAAATGACCCTGAGATTCCACCTTACGCCAATAAGAATGACTAAGATCAAAAACTCAGGTGACAGCACATGTTGTTGAGGATATAGAGAAAGAGGAACACTCCCCCATTGCTGGTGAGATTGTAGACTGGAATATTCACTCTAGAAATCAATCTGGCGGTTCCTCAGAAAACTGGAAATAGTTCTACCTGAAGACCCAGCTATACCACTCTTGGGTATATACCTAGAAGATGCCCCACCATGCCTCAGGGGCACCTTATTTATAATAACCAGAAGCTGGAAACAATCCAGATGTCCCTCAACTGAAGAATGGATACAGAAAATATGGTTCATTTACACAATGGAATACTACTCAGCTATTAAGAACGAGGACATGGTGAGTTTTGCAGGCAAATGGATGGAACTAGAACATATCATCTTCAATGAGGTAACTCAGACCCAAAAGGACATGCATGGTATGTACTCACTAATAACTGGATATTAGTCAAAAAAGTACAGAATACCCAGGATACAATCCTCAGAAGTCAAGAAGGTTAACAAGCCGAAGGGCCCAAGTGAGAATGCCTTAATCCTACTTGGGAGGGAGAAGAAAGTAATCATGGGGGACAGAGGGAGGGAGGGACTTAGGTGGGAGAAGGGACAGAGAGCGGTAAAGGGGAACATGATCAGGTATTGGGGTGGGGTAAAACAGGAGTGAAGTCCTGAGGGCCAGCAGAATGAACAAGGCAACCTTGAGAGGTAGGAAGTGGGGGGAACCTCTAGAATTTACCAGAGACCTGGGAGGTGAGAGACACTCAGGACTCAGAGTGGGAACCTTAGATGAAATGCCCAACAGTGGGGAGAGGGAACTTGTAGAGTCCACCTCCACTAGAAAGACAGGGCATCAAGTAGAGGGATGATGTTGCCATCCCACAGTCGAAAACTCTAACCCAGAATTATCTCTGTCTATAAGAACTACAGGGACAAAAATGGAAAAGAGACTGAGGGAAAGGAGGTCCAGTGACCAACCCAAATTTGGATCCATTTCAAGGGGAGGCTCCAAGGCCTGACACTATTATTGATGCTATGGTGTGCTTACAGACAGGAGCCTAGCATGGCAGCCCTCCAAGAGGCCCAACAAGCAGTTGAAAGAACTAGATGCAGATACTTACACTGAACCAATTGACAGAAGCCAGGGATCCTTGTGGTTGAATTAGGGAAAGGCTGAAAAAAGCTGAGGAGGAGGGAGACCCCATAGGAAGACCAGCAGTCTCAATTAGTCTGGACCCCCAAGATATCTCAGACACTGAGCCCCCAAACAGGCAGCATACACTAGCTGGTCCAAGGCTAGCATTTATAGCAGAGGACTGCCATTCTGGCCTCAGTGAGAGAAGAAGTACCACCTAACCCTTGAGAGACTTGAGGTCCCAGGGAGGGGGAAAGGTATGGTTTGGGGACGGGGACATCCTCTTGGAGACAGGGAAGGAGGAATGGGATGAGTAACTGTCAGAGGGTAGACTGGAAGGGGATAATGATTGGACTGTAAAAAAATAAAATAAAATAATAATAAGTAAAATTTGATTCATAAATGAAAAAACAAAAACCCACTGATATGGAAGTGGAGGGCCTTGGTCCCTGGAAGTTTGGATTCCCTAGTGTTGGAGAATTCAAGAGCAGGGAGGCAGAAATGGGAGGATGGTGGGAGCACACCCTCATAGAAATAGGAGGAGGAGGAATTGGATAAGGGGTTTTGGGGTGGAATGGGAGAGGAGATAACATTGAAAGGTAAATAAATAAAATATCCAATTTAAAGAAAAAACAGATAATGGGTCTGGCAATTGTAGTCAAACAGTCAAGACTTTTTGTCAACCATTTATTACGGGGATTTCATATAGTCCTCAAGGACAAGATATTGTGGAAGAGGCCCATGTAACTTTAAAAGGATTGGTGAGACATACTGTTGCTGAGACAAAGAATGATGTCGACCTTGAGCCTGCTAAGTGCCCTGACAAAGGTGACAGGGGAGCTGTATTGGACATATGTTCCTGACCCACCTTTGCTTGCCTATATCCCAGATGGAACAAGCTGCCTTGCCTCAAGTTTTTAGACCTTATGGGATAGAGAATCAGAAATTATGTCTCTTGTACTCTTCTTAAAGGTGACCGGCTATTAGGATTCAATCATGTACTGGTCTAGAAATCAATCCAATATGGGAAATAACAGTCAACTTTTGGAAGACTGGATCTGTACTTTGTCAGAGACATATTTGGAAGTTAGCTGTAGCTCGCTATGATGTTACAATAGCAAGAGATAAAGTTGGGACAGGATCTGGATTTCAAACAAAGGTTTGTGCATGTTTTAAGGCTCATTTAATTGTCAAGCTAAAATTGGTTTTGTCTCTTCTACAGTATTTATTGTAAGTTGCATGGACTGTATAATTTCCAATTATGTTAGTGTGTTGAAACCTGGCATGTCTTTTATGGGGATCTATCAATCAGCTTTCATCTCAGTGCCCTGAGTATTAGAAAACCTTTGATTCTCTGAAAAAAAAAGCTTGAAAGTGCTGGAAGAAGTGAGTTAGGCTTTAAACAGAAGCAAGAGGGTAGCAGGCTTGATTATTGCTGGTATAACAGCTTTAATTCCATTAATTGCTAGCACCACTGCTTCTGCAATAGCATTGACACAAGGAGTTAAGACAACTATTTTTGTTAACCATCTAGCAAAAAAAAAAAAAAAAAAATGTTACTAATGTATTGAGTATACAAAAGAATTTATATAGGTTTCTGGAACAATGGATGATGTTCTATAACCCATTCAAATATTCAAATTATCTGAAGGAGGTTCAGGGTTCAAGAGTTAGAAGCCATCCCAAGTGTCATGACAAATATCATTTGAGTAGTGTTACTTTTGAAATTCACAATGATTGTCATTATAATTAGAAAAAAGTTTAAAAACACCTGTAGGATATTTGGCATAATCCTAACAACTCTCTGGGTGTGTTAACTTTGCATAGTGAGATTATGAATTTAAAGAATGCTGCTTTATTGACCTTGGATGCTGCAGATAATGCTGATAAAATTATCCATGGCCTGAGGTCAGTGTTTCCAATTTGGTCAAACCTCAGGAATGGCATATACACCTTGATCAGGCTACCCCTTTTTGTCCTGGGAATACTTTTATTCCTGCCCATCGTGTTAAAGCTTATCTTTTACAACACGAACATGTTGGCAGCCAAAGTACATGGCTTGACTGTGAAAATGGACCTCCCAGACAGTTATTAAATTAACAGGATGGCAAGCCAAGGATGGGTAAGATTCTGCACAGAGCCTTACCAACCTAAGACAGAAATGCATTGCTTTGGATAATGTATATTCCATGAGGGGTAAGGAAGGCATTCTTGTCAGAACAACCTAAGACAGGCTCAGTCTTGTTAATGAAATAAAAAGGGGGAGAGGAGGAGAGTCTTTGGGGCTGCTTAACAAGGATCTTACATGGGTCAAGGACAAGGAAATGGGCTGCTTAGCAGGAATATGACACTGGCCAAGGACAAGGAAGTAGGCTTCAGGCAGGAGTCTGACATTAGGCTAGAAGAAAGAAGTAATTTCAGGTAGGAATCTAAATATTAGGCTAGAACAAAGAAGTAAATTCAGACAGGAATCTAAATTTTAGGATAGAACAAGGAAGTAGGCTTCAGACATGAACATGACCTTGGGCTAGGATAGGAAAGTAGGTTCGGATATTTGGTTATCCTGATAAGCCCTTAGAAACAGTGATCACAGGAGTATTCACATAATTAAGTTTAATGTCTTGCTTGTTCTTTGACTATTTGTGTTTACTGTCTTGCTTGTTCCTTGACTATTTGAATCTACTGTATTGCTGGACCCTCAACCTAGAACTGTCCTTATTACTTGGATGTCATTAAAATGGTATAAAAGCGAAAAGGAGGAGGGGGTGGAATAGAGGGTTCTAGGAAGGGGAAAAAGAGAAAGGGGATGACATCTGAAATGTAAATAAATAAAATATCCAACTTAAAAAATTACAGGATAATACAGGTAAACAGTTAGAAGCCCTCAAAAGGAAAAACAACATGATCATCTCACTAGATGCTGAGAACGTATTTGACAAAATTCAACAAACCTTCATGGTAAAAGTCTTGGAAAGATCAGGTCTTTAACGCCCATACCTAAACATAGTAAAAGCAATATACAGCAAACCAGTTGCCAACATCAAACTAAATGGAGAGAAACTTGAAGCAATCCCACTAAAATCAGGGACTAGATAAGACTGTCCACTCTCTCCCTACCTATTCAATATAGTACTTGAAGTCCTAGCCAGAGCAATTGGACAACAAAAGGAGGTCAAAGGGATACAAATTGGCAACGAAGAAATAAAAATATCACTATTTGCAAATGATGTGATAGTATACTTAAATGACCCCAAATCTTCCACCAGAGAACTCCTAAACCTGATAAACAACTTCAGCAAAGTGGCTGGATATTAAAATTAATTCAAACAAATCAAATAACCTTCCTCTATTCAAAAGATAGACAGGCTGAGAAAGAGATTAGGGGCTGAGAAAGAGATTAGGAAAATGACACCCTTCACAATAGTCACAAATAATATAAAATACCTTGGTGTGACTCTAACCAAGCAAGTGAAAGATCTGTATGACAAGAACTTCAAATCTCTAATGAAAGAAATCAACAAAGATCTCAGAAGATAGAAAGATCTCCCATACTCATGATTGGCAAGATTAATATAGTAAAAAATGCAATCTTGCTGAAAGCAATCTATAGATTCAGTGCAAACTCCATCAAAATTCCAACTCAATTCTTGATAAGTGTTAGAAAAAGCAATTCGCAAATTGATTTGGAATAACAAAAAAACCCAGGATGTCAAAAGCTATTCTCAAGAATAAAAGAATTCTGGGGGAATCACCATCCCTGACCTCAAGCTCTGTGACAGAGAAACAGTGAAAAAAATAAATAAATAAAAATAAAAATAAAAAACCCTATATTGTACTAGTAAAGAGCCAGGCAGGAAGATCAGTGGAATAGAACTGAAGACCCAGAAATGAACCCACACACCTATGGTCACTTGATATTTGACAAAGAAGCTAAAACCATCCAGTAGAAAAAGGATAGCTTTTTCAAGAAATGGTGCTGGAGGTCAGCATGGAGAAGAATGCAAATCAATCCATTCTTATCTCCTTGTACAAAGCTGACGTCCAAGTGGATCAAGGACCTCCACATAAAACCAGATACACTGAAACTAATAGAGGAAAAAGTGAGGAAGAGCCTAGAACACATGAGCACAGGGGAAAATTTACTGAACAGAACACCAATGGCTTATGCTATAAGATGAAGAATTGACAAATGGGACCTCATAAAATTGCAAAGCTTCTGTAAGGCAAAGGACACTGTCAATTAGACAAAACAGCAACCAACAGATCACGGAAAGATCTTTACCAATCCTACATCTGATAGAGGGCTAATATCCAATATATACAAAGAACTCAAGAAGTTAGATACCAGAGAATCAAATAACCCTATTTTTAAAAATGGAGTACAGTGCTAAACAAAAAATTTTCAACTGAGGAATATCAGTCATCAGGGAAAATGCAAACCAAAACAACCCTGAGAGTCTACCTCACACAAGTCAGAAGAGCTAAAATCAAAAACTCAGGTGACAGCAGATGTTAGCAAGGATGTGGAGAAAGAACACTCCTCCATTGTTGGTGGGATTGCAAACTAGTACAACCACTCTAGAAATCAGTCTTGTGGTTCCTTAGAAAATTGGACATAGAATTGTCTGAGGACCCAGCTATACCATCCCTGGGCATATACTTAAAAGATTCTCCAACATATAACAAAGACATATGCTCCACTATGTTCATAGCAGCCTTATTTATAATAACCAGAAGCTGGAAACAACCCAGATGTCCTTCAACAGAGAAATAGATACAGAAAATGTGGTACATTTAAACAATGGAAGCTATTAAAAACAATGACTTCATGAAATTCTTAGGAAAATGGATGGAACTAGAAAATATCATCCTGAGTGTGGTAACCCAATCACAAAAGAACACACATGGTATTCACTCACTGATAAGTGGATATTAGCCCAAAAGCTCGAAATAACCAAGATACAATTCACAGACCACATGAAACTCAAGAAGAAGGAAGACCAAAGTATGGGTGCTTCGGTCCTTCTTAGAAGTGGGAACAAAATACTCACAGGAGCAAATATGGAGACAAAGTGTGGAGCAGAGATTGATGGAAAGGCCATCCAGAGACTGCCCCACCTAGGGACCATCCCATATACAGTCACCAAACCCAGATGCTATTGTGGATACCAAGAAGTGCATGCTGACAGAAGCCTGATATAGCTATCTCCTAAGAGGCTCTGCCAGAGCCTGACAAATACAGAGGTAGATGCTTGCAGCCAATCATTGGACTGAGCACAGGGTCCCCAATGGAGGAGTTAGAGAAAGGACTGAAGGAGCTGAAGGGGTTTGCAAACCCATAGGAAGAACAACAATATCAATCCTCCAGATCCCCTGGAGCTCCCAAGGACTAAACCACCAACCAAGGAGTACATACGAAGGGACCCATGGCTCCAGCCATATATGTAGCCTTTTCAGGCATCAATGGGTGGAGAGGTCCCGTGAAAGCCAGATGCCCCAGTGTAGGGGAATGCCAAGGCAGAAAGGTGGGAGGGGCTGGATGGGGGGAACATCCTCATAGAAGCATGAGGAGGGGTGATTGGATAGGGGATTTGGGTGGGGGGTTCGGACAGGGAAAGGGGATAACATTTGAAATGTAAATAAAGAAAATATCCAATAAAAAAAAGAAAGGAAAAAAAAGAGAGAATGGAAAAAAAAATTTTTTACCAAATCACATCCAATAGCAGGATAATGTCCAAAAATATATAAAGAACTCAAGAAATAGATATCAAAAAAAAAAAAAAACAAATAATCCAATTTAAAAATGGGTACATATGTAAACAAAGATCTCTCAACAGAAATTTCAAATTGCTGAGGAAACAGTTAAATGTTCAATATCCTTAGCCATCAAGGAAATGCAAATCAAAACTACTTTGAGATTCCGTCTTACACCTGTCAGATCAATAACACAATATGACACAGCACATGGTGACAAGGATGTTAAACATGGAGAACTCTCATCCATTGTTGGTGAGAGTACAAACTTGTACAATCACTATGGAAATCAATATGGTGATTCCTCAGATAACTGGGAAGTAACCTACCTCAAGACTCAGCTATATCATTCTTGGGCATATACGTAAAGGACATTTGCTCAACAATGTTCATTGTGGCTTTATTCATAATAGCCAGAAACTGGAAACAAGTTAGATAGATGTGCCTCAACTAAAGAATGAGTAATAAAAATAAAAAGTTCAGGGAGAGACAGAGTTGGGGAGCACTGGGAGAGTGGTATGAAAACCTTGTGTAGTGCAAACTTCCTTGGAATCTCTGATGTGGACCCTAGTAAGGACTCCTAGTAATGGAAGATAGAATCTAAACTGGTCATCTTTTGGAGCTAGGCAAGGCTTCCAGTGGTGGGACAGGGGATCCCTTGGAGATTCCTAAACAACCCAGACTGATGTTAAGATAGAAGGTTGCTCTCTGAAAACTAACAGTGGGGCCCAATTGCTGAGGACATCTACATAGCTCATTGAACCTGGAGCAATCCAATTGGTGCCTATCTCCCACAAGACCTGATACCTTGAAACTACTAAAGGAAAGCATAGATTGAACACTTCAAAATAAAGGCAGAAGCAAGAATTTCCTTTTATACATATTGGTGTTTTTGCCTCCATGTACATCCAGGTTCCAAGTGTATGCCTGGTACCTACAGAGACTAGAAGGGGGTGTCAGGTTCTCAGTCACTAGAATTATAGGTGATTGTGAGCCACTATATGGGTGCTAGGAATCAAACTCAGGTTCTCTTAACAAAGCAGCCAGTTCTCTTAACCACTGAGCCATCTCAACAGGCCCAACAAGGGCTTTCTTATATGAATTCTAACAGCATACAAAATAAGCCCAAGAATTGGTACAAAAAAATTTTATGACATTAAAAAGCTTCTGAATAGAAAAGAAACAATCAACAGAGAAAAGAGATTGCCTAGAAAATGGGAAAACCATCTTTTTTCAGTATCAAACAATGGACTACTATCTAAGAAATATAAAGAACTACAAAAACTACACTGAATTAAGCATTCTCAAAACAAATAGGAATGACCAAATTATTTTTTTTTAAAGTCTGTACGTATCAAGGAAATGCAAATCAAAACTGCTTTGAGATCTGTCTCACCCCAGACAGAATGGCTATCATCAAAACAAACAAACAAACAAAAAGTTTTAAAATGACAATAAATTCTGATAAAGATATGGAAAAACAAGTATCCTTACTCATAGGATCCTTACTGATAAAAATCCAAATTTGTGTGCCTACTACAAAATCAACATAGAGGCTTAAAAAAAAAAAAAAAAAAAAAACTAAAAATGTAACTGCATTATGACCTGGCTATGCCACTCAACTATGCCACTCAGTTATATACTGGGAGGACTCTCTGTCAATATACCAGAGATACTTATATATCCATGTTTATTGCTACTCTACTCATAGTAACCAGGAAATGGAACTGGCCAAGATGTCCACCAACAGATGAATGAATTAGAAAAAGAAACAGTAAGACATACATAATGAAATTTCATGAAACCATAATGAAAGCTGAGACATGACATCTGCAGTAAAGAAATGGAACTTGAATCATTATGTTAAGTTGAATACATTAGATTAAGAGAAATATTTTCTCTCATATGTGGAATCTACACCTAAAATTATACATATGGGTGGAGATATATATATATATATATATATATATATATATATATATATATACATACATACATATGTATATATGAGAATTAAAATATTTTTGTGTGTCTGTAACTCCTGAAACTAGGAGAATCATAAGGAGGAAGGAGACATCTTAAGAGACAGTTACGTATAACATAAGAAAAGATGACAAAGCACATAAAAAGGAAACGAGGCTGAGGATACAGCTAAGTCAGCAGAGTGTCTGCCTCAGATGCACAAAACACAATCCCAATGCTATATAGTATTGGCGGGGGTGAGGGGCACATGTCTTCAACCCCAACACTCAGAAAGAAGTTATATACTGGGTCTGAAGCTAGTCTAGAATACAAGATGCTGTCTCAAAATAAAATAAAAAGCAAAAAAAGCAGCAAGTGGCGCTGAGGAAAGGAAGGATAGCCACCAAAAAGGGTAGGAGGACCATGGGGAAGGGGATAAACTAACAAAAGTAAAATATCACACATGTATGAAAATGCCATAATGAAACCTATTACTTTGGATAAAACCTA
This sequence comes from Rhabdomys pumilio, assembly GCA_030674055.1. Classification (NCBI taxonomy): domain Eukaryota; kingdom Metazoa; phylum Chordata; class Mammalia; order Rodentia; family Muridae; genus Rhabdomys; species Rhabdomys pumilio. The sequence continues at coordinate 1,649,571 of JANHMN010000011.1, forward strand.
CAAAAAGAAAAAAAGAAAAAAGAAATCCTGAAGAATTCTTTCATTTTCCCATTACCACAAAATGACATGTCAAGATGGCTATGAATATAAACCAGGGTGTGGGCCCTCAGGAGACACTGGCTGTTAGCCATAAACCACACTACCTATGGGATTTTTTTTTTTTTGATAGCCTTAAAGATTGAGACAGAACCGTGCACATGCACCACGCATGTGCCCACGCATGCATGAGGTAGAAGAGAATTGAAATTATGAGTAATATACTTAGAATGTACTAATGTCAGTGTTTTGATGTCTTGGTTGTAGTAAAATAGTTTTGCAAAATATTATCACTGAGGGAAACTGAGTAAATATATCTGAGATCTCCATTATTTTTCACAACTATACCAACCTATAATTGCCTCACAAATATGTAAAGAAAAGGAATATGGAAAGTGGTTAATGTTTTCATGATTAATTCTTTCACACTACTTTATCTCACCTATGAACATATATTACTTTGATAAAAAAGAAAATATTTTCCCTTAAGTGAGGTATTCTATGTAAATTATTTGCTATATAATTTTCAATAAATTATTTGTTTGTCTTCCATTTTAAAGATATGACAACTTCTAGAGAAAGATTTCAATATGAAATATTGATATCCAGAGACAGAGTCATAGTGGGCAACAATTACCCAACAAGATGACCAAAGCCTTAAACTGAACCATACTGCCTCCCATCAAAATAACCATAAGAATCTTCTACCAGCATAGAGTACCTTTAAAACCCAACTCATCCTCTTAGTCCTGTTGCCAACATGAAGGAAAGCAATTCCAGGAAGATTTGGAGACTAAGCGGAGGATGTACACCATCCTCATACAAAAAGACCTTGATTATTTTATTACCAGATTTCACTACTGCTGACATGCAGAGGACTGATACGCCTAGTGTATCATCCCAAACATTTTTATTATTCAATCCTCTTGCCAACGCTGAAAATAAGTACTATCTATATTTTACAAAGAAATTACAACTTAGAAATGCTATATGCACTGGGCGGTGGTGGCGCACGCCTTTAATCCCAGCACTTGGGAGGCAGAGGCAGGCGGATTTCTGAGTTTGAGGCCAGCCTGGTCTACAGAGTGAGTTCCAGGTTCCAGGACAGCCAGGGCCACACAGAGAAACACTGTCTTGAAAAACCAAAAAAAAAAAAAAAAAAA
>JANHMN010000011.1:1660122-1679093 GCA_030674055.1 Rhabdomys pumilio
GGACACCAGAGAGTGGTGGTAGTACACTGTAGAGGACACCAGAGAGTTGTGATAATACATTGTAGGGGTGAGGAGACACCAAAGAGTGGTGGTGATATACTATAAGGGAGTACCAGAAAATGACCATAAAACACCATGATGGGCACCAGAGAGTGGTAGTAATACATATCACCATAGGGGAACAGCAGAGAATAGTAGAAATACACCACAGGGGACACCAGAGACATAATTTTATAATTATACAGTGAAGCTGGAAGATGTGTATACTAAACTTGTGGAATTCCAAAAGTTAGTGGGTTTATATAACACCACTTGTTTTACAGCTAAGCATAATCTCACCTTATACTGAGACAAAAAGGAAACTGACTACCCGGTGAAGATATAAAGGATTTGAAAATGCCTGGTGCACGCCAAAGGAACAGAAACTTTGGTGCCCCAAACAGAACAATGAAGAATTATTAAGGAATGCCATGACTCGTGCCTCCCAAGAAGAGAGGAAATAACTGTTCTAATCACTCAAGCTTTGGGAGGAGAGGACTAAAACCTTCAAACACGTAACCAGGACCTGTTATCTCTGCCTTTGTTGTGACCCAGGAGGTAATTGCAAAGAACTATCCTTACTAAAATTCACACAAAAGAGATGCGCATTCCCTGAGGAATATTGACAAATAGATTTTATTCAGATGCCTTTCTGAGGTGGAAACAAAATCCATTTGAACAGAAAAAGCAAAAGAAGTTGTTGAGTCCTCATCAGAAAGAATCAGTCCTCATGTTGAATTCTCAAAAGTTCTTCAAAATAATAATGGATTTTATTTATTTCAAAAATAATTACAGGTTTGAGTATATCATTCTGTGGGTAAAATGCTTGCTGCACAAACATGAGGTAAAAAGTTTGGACCCCCTAGAACTCTTGTGGATTCCAGGTAAGCTTTGTAATACCATCATACAGAAGGCAGCCATAGAAGAAGCTGACACAGGGTAGCTAGCTAAATTAGCCCTTTCACAACATATGGCTACCAATGAGAGATCTTGTCTTAATGAATAAGTTGGAAAGTGACTAAGAACGACTTCAGAAGTCAGCTTTGGACCTCCATATGCACATGTACACACACACACAAAGTGTACCCACATATATTCAACCATATATACGTGTACATACATTACACACATACACATACAAAATATTTGGTTAAGAAAGAAAAAAGCAAAGGTTACCTAGGAGAGCTCCCTGTTTCTACTGATTCCTATAGGACATTACACTATTATACTTAACTTAAAAGACTGCTTTTTCATTTTATTTTAATAGGAACAGTGATATGTAGGAGGAGCTAAGGTGGGAGGAGTAAGGAGAAGAAGAGAAGGAGTAAGGAGAGGAGGAGAAGGAGAGGAGGAGCTAGGTGACAAGGGGGGGGCATGGAGGTGGATGTTTGCATGTCCCCACCAGCCAAAAATAGTTGATATATCTAGGTTGGGTATTGGGTTACACTTCTGATTGATATTGAGCATTACCAAACTTATAAAGCCTTTGATTAACATTAAAAAAAATAGTATAAAAGCAAAAAGGATAAGTGGGGATGGGATAGGGGTTTTCTAAGGAGGGGAAATGGGGAAAGGGGATGGCATCTGAAATGTAAATAAAATATCCAATCAAGATTTTCACAACAAGAACAAAAAAAAAAAAAGACTGCTTTTTCTCTATTCCCTTACATCCTAATGGTAAGAAATAATTTTCATTCTCTGTTCTGTCAGGAGCAGCCTTGCTTATACACTGAAGGCCTAAACTTAGCTACGGGCCTAAGTCAGACATACATGCCTGCTAACACAAAGTCTTGGTTTCTGTGGGAAAGCACTAACCCTAGAACAGATAGCTGTGGATCTTGTAGGCAGACAGCCTTGGTAGAAAACTACCAGTCTGTATGGGAACAGGTAGTCATAGACCTTGTGAATAGGTAGCCTTTGTGGAAAGTGCCAGCTTAGATAAGAACAAATTGAATCATAGACAGAATCATAATGACCTGTTCCCTGCTTCTTCACCCAGCCAAACCCCTGTTCTGGAAGATATCTGTACTCGCCCTGAGAACACCTATGCTGCTTCGTCATCCCCTTCCCCTTCTATGTGTATATAACCCCTGTGTGAAAAAACTGAAATCATTGGTTTTATCAGACTATAGACAAACCACTGTTCTTTGTGTCCCCTGTCCTCCAGTTCTCTCTTCCAGGTCTTCTGATCCCAGTTCAATGCCCCATGGGACTGGAGCACTGTTCCTACTTTAAACAATCAACAGCCAATGACTCAATATCAATGGAAGGATTTCCCACGAGGAATGAAAAATAGTTTCTATATATGCCAATATAATGTACATAAAGCATTACAACCAGTACTGAATAAATTTCTGAAGGTACTCATTATTCATAATGTGAATGACATTATCCTCTCCAGCTCAACTAATCTTAATGATGACTTAAATGAGTGCTTAATTTTTATACTAAATAAACTGCTAAAGAAAATTTGAACATACCTTTGGATAAAGTACAACACAATTAACTTATAATTATTCAGGATACACTATTACTAAACAACAAATTTGCCATCATCATCTCCACTTGGAATTTTCCAAACAATGACCTTCAACCACTTACCAAAATATTTGAACTATGTCAATTATGTACATCTTTATCTGCCTATAACTACTAAAGACTTAACTCTGATCTTTAATTTCTTTCTGGAGATTCTTGATTAAACTCCATAAGAAACATAACACTCAGAGTGTAGAGTTTTAGCTTATTAAATAATGCTGCTGCTAAAGTGGTAGCTCACAAAATTAATCCCTTATTTCATTATTAATTACTTATCCTCTCTTCCTCCTCATCACCTACTGAAGTTATATATCAGCAAGGTAATGGTATTATAAACATGTATGCATGTCATAATTCTCTGCAAAAATCCATAACTCTTCATTTATAAGAAATTATAGATTTATAATATTATAGATTTATAATGTAAGAGTGTCTTAACTTACTGATAAAGAGCCTGCAGAAATCATTGTGCTATTTACATTAAATAAATGCATGTTTATTATTTTTCCACACCAATAATAATTGGTAGGTAGCATTAGCATAGTACTCAAGATCTATAAATAACAATTATCCTAAAAATCTCCTTTTAATACTTTTGACAATACCCCATGGATGTTACCTAAAATTACATCTAAAAATCCTATAGATATTGCTCTCTTCAAAAAGACAAGGAGCTTATACTTTGTATACAAATTCCACACCCTCCACATGAGATACAGACAGACAGACAGACACAGACAGACAGACAACAGACAGACAGAGAAATTTGTACCCACCCCTAGTTATACAGCTCAATACTGAACTCACTGTAATCAATCAGCTTTTGTTAGGTGTTTCTCATTCTTTGAATATTTTTCCTGACTCTGCATATTGTACTCAAACTGTTTTACATTTAGAAACTCCGAGACTTAAACCCAGCCCACTACTCATGTCATCTCACAATTATTTCTCTCCCTTCAGATGTCTATATGACAATGAATTCAACATTTTTTCATAACTCATGTTCATGTTTATTCTCATTTGCCAGGTTCATTAACATTCACTAATGCTTTCTTTTTGGGCCTCTCAAAATTCTCATGACCTTCTTTATTTTTTAATTATTCTCTCTCACCATTGCCATCTACTGGCAAGAATTAATGCTCAGGTTTTGAATGCTAATACTGTTTGACAGATATTACTCATATCTCAGAATTTGAACATTTGAAATACGTTGATGTAACAATTTCTAATATGATTGTTGCTTCTGCTCACAGCAGTGAAACAAGGTCAGATGCCATTAATAATTCACTGGCATCTATCTTTTCCTTTGGGAATTCCTTTCCAGAATTTTACAATTTATAAGCAATCATGTTACTGGAATCCTTTATAATCCACAGGATCAAGCTGTTGTGAAACACCATGAAATCCTTAAGGGGCAAATTTAAAAGGAGGTTGGTTATACACCCCATCTAAATCCTACATATTATGCTACATTTAGCTATTCTAACTATTTTTTTTCCATTTTAAAAAAATAATGCTTTTTTGGTTGCTCAAAAGCATTTTGCCCTAAAGGAGACACAGCCTAAGACATATTTTAATAGGAAATATCTAGAAACTAATCCATGGAAATGGTCCAGTATTCTAACATTAGGAGAAGTTATGCTTTTATCTTCCCAGAAAAATGAATGAAGTCCCTGATGGCTCCCACTCTGACGCATCTGACTAGGACAGCATCCCAGAGATTACCATTATTACAAATAACTTGTTTGAATGGAGACAACAAACCCATCAAGAGGAGATGTTTCAAGAGGAAGAGGAAGCAGATAACTTAGGGAGACATCAAGGAACCTTGGAGAGACAACAGGGACATAATACTACTGACCTCAAAATGATGCCGTTATATTTACTAACTATATTGTGTGTTAATTTGTCAATGCATAATACAAATGAATTTCCTTCAGGGTGTAGAATAAAGAAAAACACACTTTAATAAGAGACAATATGGTGTTGTCTGCCATGCTAAAGATTGTTTTTGTGCTTTGTTATTACCAATCCCAGGAACGATTACTCTGTGCCTGCCAGGAGGAGAGCCAGAGGTGGACTGCCTACGCAGTGAGGCAGAGCTGTGAGTAGTGCAGCCCCGCTTTGGCCATGGAAGTCTACATGCAGTCCTTTTGCCATGTGGACAGCAATCTGGAGCATGGCTACACGAAGTTTAAAATAGAAAAGCTAATGAATGGAAGAAAACATTTTGTTGAGAAATGGTACAGCAAATTCCATGCCTTGCACAAAAAGCTTAAGAAATATATAAAGACTCCAGAAATTCCTTCTAAATACCTCAGAACTGGGTCCCCAATGTCCTAATCTAATATGGAATAACAGCGGCAAGGCCTGGAAACATGTTTACAGGCCATCATTTTGGAAAATGAAGAGCTTCCTAAACTGTTCCTCGATTTCCTCAATGTAAGACACTTGCCCTCTCTTGTCCTTTTGCAGAAAGCTGTGGATCTTTTGATGAGACAGAATCCTAAATGTCAAGTTGTTGTTCCTTGGGGATCCATATGTCTTGCCTGTAACCAATGATTTTCCAAATGTGGTCATCGAAGGAGCTCTTCATGGGATATTTTTCTCTTACCTGCAGCCCAGTAGAAACCCTACGCAGCTAGAAGAAGCTGAAGCAAGCGTCAATGCCAATGGCAAGAAAATCGATATCTCTACCAAGTTAACCGAATCTACAAGACCCAATAGTTCTAGCTTGTAGAAAAATTCAGTCCTAGCTTCCTTTGAAACAAGGAAATTTCTATTAGAATGGTGCTTTTAAAATTAGAAACTGAACCAGGGTGGGGTCAGTTTAAGACCAATTATTTGATAGGTGAAAGGGAGATTACAAGGGAAATCAGGAAAAAAAGAGGTCACAGTAGATTACCAGGAGCGCCGAGTGTCACAGAACAGAGCCAGCCTCTGATTCAGTTGCACTATTTGCTAATTGGAAATCATATCCTGAGTCATGCTGACAGTGAGTGACTTCGGTTCAGACCTTGGACACGCTCATCTTTGCACCATGGGAGTTATCTCAGCGGGGGATACTGTATTCTGGAGTGTGGACACCTGAAGAGTATCCTGGAACCCACTGTGCCAGACTGAAAATTCAGTTATACTGACAGTAGAATGCATTTTTGTTTCCATTACAGTGGAGATGCCTCCCACCTACAGATTAGCTTCCAGCATCAGTGCTTAAGATGAAATGAGATGTTGGGACCACCCTTAAAAGCACTCGAGAAAGTCATATTGGAAGTCTGTCCTCCTTCATTTTTTTCTCTCTAGGATTGGAAACTTTGAGTGCTCCACTGAAGACCACTTGACACCCCTGGCAAAGTTCCAGCAGCCGGTCCATATGGAAAGTGTGTACTCTAAACACTAATATCACACTGCAAAATTCTTGTCCAGTAGGAGTGGGACATGGGGTCACAGTGCCCACTATATGTTGCTACCTGCAGCTATAGGTTACCAGGTTCTCCTGAGATGAAGCCTGGGAATTAACTGGAAGGAGGGCAAGAGAAACGTGGGGCCAAGACAAAGTATTTTGATCAAGACCCGAAGTTTAATAATTTGCTTTCACATATAAAGGGGAAGCCCCGTCCCCCCAGAGTCTCTTATTGGTTCAGCGCAGGGGCTAAGCGAGGAGCTAGTAGTCCAGAAGGTGTCAAGGCTAGCTCAGCAGGCAGTCCATTCTTCTTAGCTTAGTAGCAGACCACAGGGTGCCAAGACTGGCAAGGCAGTGCCTCCTTCTAGGTCCCACTGTTGTTTGGTCTATTGTGGTAAATGACAGGCCTGCTCAGGCCTGAGGGAAGGGCACAGTTCCCCCCTTAATTTTTTAATTAAGTGCCAATATCTGGATGTGGCACAATATTTCATCCCTTCTAGAGTCTAGAGTGGCCGGGCGATCGTGTCTGTCTTAGGTTGGCATTTATATTACTCCTATATTACCCATCATCGAGGAAAACATATGTAGCATACTGATGTATGCCTCTGTCTTAGGTTTATAGGAGCTCATAATTACTCCTATATTACCCATCATTGAGAAAAACATACATAGCTTCATGATGTATGCCTCTGTCTTAGGTTTATAGGAGCTCAAAACACTCTTACCCGTCATTGACTAACCGGCCATCATTGGCGCACTCTTTAGACCCAGACCACATTCAGACCAAAGGACCTGTGGGCATGCACTAGATGCAATTCTTCACAGCGATGTGTAACTGCCAGGCTGAATAGCTGAGCTTGCTGAGAGCGATCCTGTGTGAGGGCAATCAATCTGCTTAAAATATAAGGTTCAAAGGTTAAAAGCAACATGATTATCCAAGCAATGTAGAAAATAAGGTTGGAAGTGGAAGTATTTCAGTATCTAATCCAACTGCTAATTAGCAGGGATCAGACACAAAGTCTGGCCACCAAGGATTTAGTGGGTGGCTTTAAGTAATGATAAAAAACACTCTCCAGTAAGAGTGGAGATTATATGTCAAGTTAAATCAGCTGATTGATAAAGATTTTGAGTCATCTTCATCATTAGAATCATAATTATTAGGCTCAAGATCTGTGTCCACTTGAGGACCAGTCTTTCAGGCAGCCAACAGGCTCCATTCTCTTTTTCTGAAAAATGTAGACTGACCTACAACCCCAAATTAGAACAAGATTGGGACCACACCAAGTATTAGTTAAGGGGTCTCTCGACAAGACCCTGGCAAATGAGTTGGAAGTAACTGGATGCCAGTGGTGATCCACTGCAGACTGACCTTTAGCATCAGTTTGCAGAAAATTTAAAACAAATAAGACAAAAGAAAAGTGTGCTTTTGGTGACCTAGTGGGGTATAATTCCCCCTTTCTAGTTTTAAAAAAGCCAATTTTTAATAATTACTTGTAAAACCAGGGAAGAACACCATTAGCTGTTTTTCCCACATTTAGAGACTTATGAAGATATTATTTTAAAGTTTCATAATCTCTCTTTCATAATTTTTGTCCTTGAGGATAATGAGGAAATATCAGTAATATTAAATTGTCAACAAAACATCTCAAATGTTTGACTGTAGCCAAATAACTGTAATAGACAGTTCCATTATCTATCTTAGTCTGATATGGAACACCAAGTACAGGAAAATAATATAGGCAATAACTAATTATATTTAGTTGCTTCTCTTGTTAAAGTAGTTGCAACTAGAAAGCCTAAAAGGCGTCAAGTAACATGTATATATTTTAATTTTTTTAAAATCAAAATTGAGTAACATCTATTTGCCAAAATTGATTGCATAAGTCCTCAAGGCTTAACACCAATATAAGATAATTGAAGATATTGAGAACAAGTTTTTGCAATTTAACTTGCACGTTTTTTGGAAATGACAAATTATTGTCTCAAGCTATTATTATTTTGATGTTGTAAATAATAAGACTGTATGGCCTATTATTTTTAAAAAGCCTAGAATATGTCTAGTATATAAATCTGCTCTGGCATTGTCCTGGGGTTCAGGCAATCCAATGAGCTTTTAAATGTCTTATAAAGTTAAGAAACAGTACATGTTTCATAAATTAATCTGTATTTTTATAAATAAAATTTGAGAATTAGTTATATCTAAGAAAGAAACAATTTTAAGCAATTATAAATCACGAGCTATATACTGGCCATGAGTATATAAACGGAAAGCTTGATTTCTCAACATTTCAAACAGTGGCTACAACACATAACTTAACTGTTTGTGTTGAAGCAGGGGAAACTCAAGAAAATAAACATGTGATTTAATTACATATACTGTCTTCTCAATAGATGAGGCATCTGTAAATATAGTAAATACAGCAAACATCTTTTCTATGGGCTGCATGCATAGTAAATTTTAGGAAATATAAAAGCATGCATAGAAAAAAAACTGTAACAAATGATCATCAAATTTGTCTAAAAAGTTTGTCATATAATAGGCCAAATATCATTATTTTTCAATAACCAATTTAATTGCTATTTGGAATAAGGAATAAACCTTTTATACAAAATGTTTTTAGGATTCTATCATATAATCTTGTATTAACACAATTATAATTTTATAATAGGATGTTTAAACTTTATTTGTAGATGAAGGAAGATGAATCCACATTAATGGTTTCTTTTGTCAAAGGGCTGCTGTGGGTATATGAGTAGTAATAACAGAAAAAGCCAACAATTTATCAGTCTATATAATTCATTTGTTGATAACTAATAGTTTACTCTACTTTCAACAAAGCTATATCTTCTTTATAGTTAATTGTCAATGGGGAATTAGGACTTGCATGCCCTTGAGAATATCAAACAGAGGTTTATATCCTCCTATGGTAAGCTCAAGATAAGATTTCAGCCAATTAATATCTCTTAACAACTTTTAAAAATCATTAGACGCGAATCAAAATTAAAAGCAAACCATTTTCTTTTTGTACGTACACTTGCAAGCCAGAAGAGGGTGCTAGATACCACCACAAATGGTTGTGAGTCACCATGTGGTTGCTGGGAATTCAATTCTTATATTTTTAATTATACGTCTAACCTTTAATAGCTGAGCCATCTCTCTAGCCCCAACTATCTTTTATTAGAATTTCCTGGGTCACAATCTGACCCGACCCGTGGGTCTTGTAATTCGTGGGAGGGCGAGGGAGACCCCAACCTGAAAAAGAAGAACGGGCGAGAGAGAGAGAAAGGACTCAAGGAAGCAGTTGCTTGTCAAGAGCCGTGTATTTGGGCGCAAGGCGCCTTTTTATAATATGCTTTACAAGGGGAGGGGGTAAGAGAGACCAGGTGGTGGGAAAGTATAGTGGGAAAGTACAGAATCTTCTCGGCCTGTGCCTTGAAACAATTGGTGATCTAACTCCTTTTCTCAAAAGACATGGTACACTGCTTTGAATCTACCTGCAGCTGCCAGGCAGGATCTTATGGTTGCCAAGCTGCAGGGGACGTTGTGCAGGTGGGGAGAGGTTGTAGGTGGGGAGAGATAGGGGGTGAGGATGAGGAATGAGGGTCCTGGCTTCTGACAACAATCTGTTTAGGAGATAACTGAGGTCTCAAATATTGAAAAGATACTGTCTTTGAATCTTTTCTGGAGCAACAAGTACTCCAAAATTTTTAAAGCTCGTTATATTGGAGCAAAGGTTTGCAGAAAAACTTCTTTAGAAGAATCCGCTCATAAAGTATCACACAATGAATAATGTACACTAAAAGATTCAAACTCTTAATTTTTAGTATCAAAGTAACAACAATATATATATAGTAAAGCAATTAACCATTCTTTGAGGCAAACATTTCTAATGATATCATTTCAAGGGATCTTAAAAATTATGAATAAATTTACCAAATGTAAACCTCCCACCTTTACCAGAAAAGTAAAGGAATGGTATAAAAACATCTTTTATATCTATACTAATTCTATATGTATTTACTGGAATGGCAGCTGGAGTAGGCAAGGCAGGCTGCAATGCCCCATCAGCTTCATAAATCTTAAGCTTGAACCTTCTTCTGGATCAATTCAATAACCAATCTTTTTTAAATGAGTGAGAATATCGGATAAAGGCCAAGCCAAAGGCAATCTCATCCTCTAATAATTGTTACATACATTAGAGGAACCAAAAGCATCTCATTTTTAACAACTTTGGAAGGAAGCGGACACAAAGGAACCAAAATGAATTGTAAGCATCATTGAGTCTTAGATTTACCCCTTCTCCCCTGTAAGAAACACCTTTCTAGGAGCTGGTAGTAATGGCCCAAGACAAAAGGAGCTTGGCACCTGAGCTTCTGCAGAGTTCAGCCCACATTGTCTTAATTCAAATGTAAATGTTCTTAATCTCCGGTCTGTTTTCTGAGGCCTGGCCTTTTTTGTAGGCCTGAAGTGCTCTGCAAAAATTTTTTTTAACTTTAAATTTAAACTTTAAACTTTAAAAGATATGTGTATCTTTTTTCTAAAAACATGGGTAAATCAAAAACTCTCAAACTCTCGATTGAACTACCAACTATAGCCAATGGAATATTGGCAGTTTAACTATGTTTTTATGCTTCTTTTGTAACATGAGAGTATAACCATAATTTTGAGAAACAAAATCAATTTTTAACGATGTAAGCAATCTATTTTCTCTAAAATCAACACCAAGTAGATTACCTTTATGTTACAAAGTTTTGCTGCCAATTTTTATGTATGAATACATATTGCAGTTTTTAATATTTCACTAAAGAGACTTTGTTTTTAAATCTTATTTTTATACATCTGGTTTCTGAATGACTCCAGCCCTGAGTTACCAATCTTAAGCCAACCTTTGTTATCAAGGTTGTAAATTTTTAGTCATATCCAATAACCTATAGGCTGAAAATCTATAACCAAAACATGTAGAACATATTTATACCTTAAAACCAATTAGAAACAAAAATGAAGTGACAACACATCTTATATATTTAGACCAAACAAAATTTCTCGCTTCTTCTAGCTGTAATTTCAAGAGAGAAGCACCTTGTCACAGAGATTTTTCTAGGACAAACCACTCTTAGCTTCCTTATTGAATCAAAAAACCTGCTGGTTCCTTTAAAAGCAGCTTATACTGACAATCAACTGTTAGAAAGGCCTTTCCAGCTCAGCTCTGACTCTTAGCTACAGGTGTTAAGCAAACTTATCAGCCGCTGGTCTGCATATTAAAACTGCCTTTGAAACCAAGTTAAACTAGACCAAGGATTGGATCAAGCAATTTTAATGATCTTTTGAACATTAAACATAGAACACCATAGGACATACCAATCATCCACACGATGAGACACGTGGACATTGGCTCGCCAAGGGACAAACAAAGAAGGCAGAATTATGGATACCACTCAGTGCTCTGCCCTTTTTTGTTTTTCAAATTCTTTTAAACCCCGTTCCTCTCGTCTAAGGCCGCCTCTCTCCGGCTTGCCAAATTTTCTCCTATCCTCAACTCACTGTCATCTCCCTAGATGAGCTTAGCATCGGGTCAATGCTCGCTCAATTCTAGATCCCCGTATTCACCTTAAGCGCATTTCCTGTAAACACAGCCATAACTTAGCTAGCATCAGTGGCGTTCCTTGTTTACCAAGTGCTCCGGATACTTTACTTTTTCTTCCATTTTCTATGGAGCTCCACCAAGACAGTGTTCCTCTGCCGGTCTTCTGTTCTCAGGTTCCATGGGTGGGCGCCATTCTGTAGCTGCCTGCAGCTATAGGTTACCGGGTTCTCTTGAGACGAAGCCTGGGAATTAACAGGAAGGAGGGCGAGAGAAACGTGGGGCCAAGACAAAGTATTCTGCTCAAGGCCTGAAGTTTAATAATTTGCTTTCACATATCGGTTCAGCCCAGGGGCTAGGCGAAGAGCTAGTAGTCCAGAAGATGTCAAGGCTAGCTCAGCAGGCAGTCCATTCTTCTTAGCTAGGTAGCAGACCGCAGGGTGCCAAGACTGGCAAGGCAATGCCTCTTTCTAGGTCCTACCGTTGTTTGGTCTATTGTGGTAAATGACAGGCCTGCTCAGGCCTGGGGAAGGGCACAACTATAGGAGCAGACAGATTGTGGCAGGGTTTCCTCAATGGTGACACCCACGCCACTGTCACAGGCTCTGTCTGCTTGTTCAGGTTTCTCTTCACTGATATCATGTATGGATTAAAGTAAGTTAGATGCTCCATGCTGTCTCTCCACTGGCTGTCACACAGATGATCATCTTTCACTTATGGTTATAAATTTTCATACATTTAAATGTAGGAGAAAATATTTACAATTAAAATATTATATCATCAATTTTTAGTAGAATCTAAACCTATATATTGAAAACCTGCTGTAAATTTTTAAAAATAACATTTTTATGATGAATTGTGTAATCACATGTTGGAAATAAAGTAACCAAGTATTATTAAAAAGAAACTAGTGAGATACTAAACATACTTTTTAAAATGGTTTTATGTTACTAGCTATTTTGAATTAAATAAAAACAAATAAAAGTTAAAAAAGAAAAGAGAAAAGAGTGTTTTCCTGAAGCAGACACAAGTGAAAGGATGTTTTGCTGTAGCAGACACATGGAAGGACACATGATGAAGGAGTACAAATTTGACCCCACAGAGAGTGGGAGACTGAGCATTGGTTTGGTTTGCTCCACTTCACTATTCTTTGCTAACAACACACATGTATTGGTTCACCTTGCATGTTGAATTCCACTTGGGGTAACACCACCATTGGGAGAAACTTGCCAAAGAACTCCTCGTGAGGTTCCTAAGGTTCACTGCCACCTCAGCAGCCTATGCCAGGTTAGCAAGCCTTGCAGTTTCTTCAGGATGGAATTATAGCTGCTGTTTCCTGCATGGTGTTTGCCTGCCAAGAGGATTGACTGCAGCTGCTGATTTGTATTTAGTGTTTGCTACAGTACTGAACTGCTGACTAAGAAGATTGAGCTTGCCCCCAAAGAACTATTACTAAACAGGTCCACTTCCCCCATATCCTAATAACTTTTCTCTTCCACTACCTCTGGTGGGTGGTGGGCAAGAGGAGACGTTAAATGTTGACTAAAATAGGCTGCAAAAAAAGTTTCGCCTACAATGATCTGATAGGATATAGGGCACTATTTTCTTTATCTATCTTTCTTTCTTTTGTTTTTATTAAGGTTTGCTTTGTGCCCTACAAAGTACTCATTCTCAAGATAGTTCTATGCATTGCTGAGAAGAGCATGTATTCTGTATTCATTAGGTAGAATACTCACTCTATAGACATTTGTAGAGTCCAATTCATAATTTAGCTTTGAGGTGTTTTGCTGGTTTTTCTGAATATGAGAGGTGGGAGTGGATGGGTCCATCTAGATGTGAGTGGGATATGTAAGTCTTTCATTAAGCTGAAGCTAGACCCATATGGGTGTTTTTATACCATATCAAATCGACATTATCACTCCTGATTAGTTTTGATTTGAAGGTTACGTCAGATCGGAGAGTTACTCCGGCAGCTTATTTGTATCTTCTGTTTTGCATTGTGGTTCAACTTCTAGGTTAGTCTCTTAGCTTGTGATACAAAAACATCAGTGTCTTCCTTGGAAAAAGCTAATATTAGATCTTGTTTACTAAACTAATTCTAAATTTGTGTATTTTAATTGGTGAGATAAAGCCATTTAAGTCCAAGGTTATGCTTGAAAAGGGTGCAGTTTTTCTCTATGTGGTTTTGTTGTTTCCTTTTCTGTCTGGTTGGTCAATTTGTAGTTCTTCCTTCCTTTCCTTACAGCCTTGGTATTTGCTGTCATGCTGTGTTGAGAGTGACTGGCTTCTTCTCTGCCACTCTCCAATGTTCTGTTGCTTTCATGCTCTGTATTATATACTAAATTTCTGTTTTGTATTTAATTTATACTTTATCTCCTTATTTTTATAATTTCATATATAGTACTATGATTATTATCACTCTAAGTTAACCTTTGTTATTTCTCCTTCCTCTCCATTTCTTCCCAGTAAGTCCTCAAGTAACTATACTTCATAGACAGTGAAGAAAAGGACTCCACCCACAACAATAGGGTCCTCCTTTCTCCATGATGTAAAATAAAAAGTCCAACATGACAGTCTCACAGCCAGCATCATGCTAACATGGAAAATCTTGAAGTACGTTGACTAAAATTAGGAACAAAAGTGTCCATTCTCTCCACTCTGTTTAATAAAGAGCTTGATCCTGAAGCAATAGAAAAAGTGAAAGAAAATAGCTACATAAAGAAAAGGAAGAAATTCTTCTTTATCTGAAAATGGTATCATTCTATATATAAGAGACCTAAAAGACTCTACCAGAAAACTGTTAGAGCTGATAAAGTCTTTCAGCAAAGTGGAGAACACAAAATTAACACACGAATATCGGTCGCTTTCCTGAAACCTTGACAGACATCCTAGGAAGGAATGAGATAAACAAGTCCATTTACAACTGCCTCAAAAGTAATAAAATACCTTGGAAAAACCTAACAGAGAAAGTGAAAAAATCCTATCATGCAAACTTTAAAACACTGAAGAAGGAAATTGAGGGAGACCCTAGAAGATGGAAGTGTTTGTGGATTAGAAGAATGGGTACTGTGGCGATGGCCACCTAACCAAAAGCAATGTACAGATTTAATGCAATACTTGTCAATGTTCTAGGACCATTCTTCATAGAATTAGAGAAAAATCTATTTTACAATTTATATGAAATATATGAAAGGCTGCACATAGCCAAAAACAAACAAACAAACAAATAAACAAACAAAAATACTGAGCAATAAGAATTCCTGAGGTGCTGGGCAGTGGAAAGAGGAAAATGAAGATTGGAGACAGAAGCTGAAAGAGATGCTAGAACTGAAGTTTATAAGTGAGTCTAAGGAACAGAGAGATAAGCTTAATACTTGGCAACAAAGTCTAGAAGATAATTTATAAAAGCTAACAAATCTAAATAAGGCAGATGCTGTAATATTATAGTTACAACATAAAGAGAAGCTAAGATTATGGAAGCAGGGCTTAAAACAGAAGATACAGGAAATTATAGAGCAGCATGAACATCAGAAAGAGAACCTTATGACTTGGCAACAGAGCTTAGAGGAAACTGTAGAATTGAAGACACAGGAAATTATAGATCAGAATAAGAGACAGAAAGATGAAAATGAAGGTGGGAGACAGAAGCTGGAAGGGATGCTAGAGCAGAGAATGCAGCAGATTACAGATCAGACTGAGCAGCAGAGAGAAAATAATGAGGAATGGAAGCAAGATTTGGAGAATCACCTTTTACAATTAATCAATCAAAATAAAATGGACAGCAAAATATTGGAGTTACAATATAAGAAAAAATTCAAAATTTGGAGGCAAAACATTGAACATAGACCACAGGAACTCAAAGAACAGGAAGAGCAACAAAAGGAGAGATATGAAGTGTGGACACAGACCTTAAGGGAGGAATTTAAAATTTTAATTAAAGAAAATACTCAGGTAGAGACAGAAGAAACTAGAGAAAGTCAACCAAGAGTTATTAAAAAACAAACTTTAGTCTATCAGGTTAATATACAAAAAGAC
Organism: Rhabdomys pumilio; assembly: GCA_030674055.1. Lineage (NCBI taxonomy): Eukaryota > Metazoa > Chordata > Mammalia > Rodentia > Muridae > Rhabdomys > Rhabdomys pumilio. Next base: position 1,675,720 of record JANHMN010000011.1, read on the forward strand.
CAGGTGTTAATTATCCACAGGGTTATCAGGAATTTGAATGGATGTGTTAGATCTGAGAAAATTTAAGGAAAGTGTCATTGAATTTGGAATGCATTCACCATTTGTAACTTCTTGGACTTTTTTTTTTTTTGGTTTTTTGAGACAGAGTTTCTCTGTGTAGCCCTGGCTGTCCTGGAACTCACTCTGTAGACCAGGTTGGCCTCGAACTCAAAAATCCACCTGCCTCTGCCTCCCAAGTGCTGGGATTAAAGGCGTGTGCCACCACCACCTGGCTAACTTCTTGGACTATTAAAAATAAAATAATTCCCCAAGACTGGAAAGATATGGCAAGAGCAATACTAGAACCTGCTGCAAATTTACAATGGTTTGCATGGTGGAGAGGTGAGGCGAGGGAGATACCACGACAAAATAGAGCTAGGGGAAGAGAGATTTCCATAGACCAACTGCTTGGTGAAGGTCGCTTTGCTGAGGTAGAGGTGCAGGCTGTATATGATAAAGAAACTCAGCATTGTGTCAATTGTCAGCCTCAAAGGCCTGGGACAAAGTCACAGAATCAAGGAAAAGACTTGAACCATTTACTCAAGTCATACAAGGTCCAAAAGAAACCTTCCCTGACTTTTTACAAAGACTAACCTCAGCTGTGGAAAGGAGTATATCAGATTCAGTAGCAAGAAAGGCAATAATTGAGTCTTTAGCCTTTGAAAATTCAAATACTGAATGCAAGGAAGTAATCAGACCACTGAGGGCAAGGTCAGCATCAATAGATGAGTGGATTAGATGCACAGCTGATGTTGGATCTTGCTCAGCTGATATGATGGTAATAGGAAAAGCTGCCACTAAACACCTAGAGATGACCCAAGATTTAAAATGTTTTAATTGTGGTGAACGGGGTCATCTCAGAAATGACTGCAGGAAAAATCAAAGTAGTATAAAAACGTGGGGAATGATTAGCTCATGCATGGGCATGGGTTCTTGAATCCTGTTGAGCAGTGTTGTTCCTGAGTGTCTGCCATGGCTTAGTTGGCTGGAACTGCAGCTCAGCATGGCAGTAGCGTGGGAATTTGACTGAGTTGGTTCTGCACACAGCACCCAGCGAGCGCTATGGGGGCTTAGGAGGTGGGGGGGTGGGGGGTCAGGGTGGAGGGCCCACCCAGTATGCAGAGTTCTCACTCAGTCTGAGGTTCCAGGTGGGGGGGCAGGACTCTCGAGTGGGGATCCCCGGCCAGGAGGTGGCAGGGGACTGACTGGTCTCAAGCTCTTGGGCTCCCAGACACCACTAGAAGCCTCAGAAGAGTTGAGACTGGGGGCATGTGAGTGCTTGGCCCACATGCCGAGAGAAATGGAGGAGGGAGGGAGAGCTCTGGCCTGCAGGAAAGGGATTTTTTGGTTACTAACTTGGCTTGGAACGGTTCAGCTAGCTTGCTTGACTGAAATGGCAGTCCCCTTGGCTGAATACAAAGAAGCTCTCCAGGTGAGAGATTAAGCAGCTGCAGCTAAGGCAGTAAAGGCCTTCTCTGTGGTTCCTCCATGGTAGGCCCCTAAAAGACACAATGTAGTCCAGGGTTCCAAGAGCTTTATTGACATGGCGATGATAGATGGTCTGGATGCACTTCCCTTTAGGTCAGGAAGGGCCTGACTTAAATAGTGAGGGAGAGGGGAGGAGGATCACTTAATTAGCTATGCCCTCTGGCCTTTAGGTATCTCACTAATATGGAAATCTCTTAAGGCTAAGACCTCTGGTCACGCCCTCTACCAGTGTTAGGTGACACCTCTTTGGGAGGGACTGCATTGTCCTACACGACTGCAAGGCTCAGGTCAATGGAGATCTTGGTTGCGTGTCAGGAGCCTGGGTTCTGGGGGCGTGGCTGAACATCTGCCATTGTCCCATCAGGGTCGGAGTTCGAGGTCTGTGCCCAGCCAAGAACCAAGCTATCCTTTCACTGACCCACATAAAAAGGGGGCCTTTGCCTTTTGGAGTTTGTCAAAGATGAGGCAAAGGCCAACATCTGACTAGGGAATGTAGAGCAACAACAGACAAATGGGGCAATACCCTGCAAAAAAAACTCCTGGGGGGCCTCTCACAGGCCCCAATGCCAGGCAGGGAGAGTTCTCTTCCTCAGGACAATTAAACATCACTGCTTCAAAATTAGAAGAAAATTAGATATTCTAAGACCAGACAAGGCTGAGGCAAGTTTTATAGACAATTCAGAAGGCCTCACAGGGAACCAAAAGTGAATATTTTGGCAAATTTCTATAGAGGATCAAAGACCAAAACTAAGAATACTAGTGAATAATACTGAGATTGAAGGGATGGTTGACACTGGAGCAGATGTCACCAGTATCTCTTCAAATTCTTAGCCTGAAAGTTGGCCATTTCAAGAATTAGATATCCAGTTTCAAGGAGTTGGGACTTTATCCCAAATAAAACAAAGTACCAGATGGCTTAAATGTATAGGACCAGAAGGTCAGGTAGAAAAACTGAGGCCATATGTGGCTGATATAGCCATTAACTTATGAGGAAGAGATCTATTACAGCAGTGGAAAACCCAAATTAATATTCCCTCAATATCTGTGTTTAGTCATAAAACTGGCCAGGTTCCTAATAAAAATTTAAAATTAGTTAGGAAACGTTATCAAAGGCAGTCACAGAATGTCCAAGCTGTCCATAAACAAGACATAGCAGAGGCCGACAATTTAGCTCCACCCCAAAGAGCCATTGATGCCCAGACACCAACAGCCTTACCATTGAGGTGGTTGACTGATCAACCCATTTGGATTGATCAATGGTCTATGACAAAAGAAAAATTGCAGGCATTAGAACAGCTAGTCCAGGAGCAGCTGGAGGCTCAGCAGAGAAGAAAAGGGGGTACATGTCAATATACAAGCATAGGTAAGGGCTCCACTCAGGATTATGACAACAGTTGATAAATGAGACTTTGTTAGACCCCTCCCCCCCAAATAAAACAGGTTATTGCCATGGCTATGGGTTTCCCACCAGAACTAAATGAAAAGACCCTATTGCTCAAGACTCAAATACTTTTGTGGTGGGAAATAGAGAAATCAGTCAGGAAGCTTCCTAAAGTGTGGTTAGCTTCCATGATACCAAAGGTGGAAAGTTATCAATGGTCTTAACTGGTTGTAAACCTATGAACTACAAGACCAACCTGCCAAGCACAATGTACCCACTGGTGCAATAGTTGTTGTGTTTTATAAAAAGGAAAAAAGCCAGGGGTATGTTTGGTGGAGGCATGGTATAGTGTGGGTGAAGAGGTGCCTCTGTGGGCCCATGCTGAGGCATTTCTTTGCCCTGAGGTACCAGCCAGTAGAGAAGAGAAGAGAAGAGAAGAGAAGAGAAGAGAAGAGAAGAGAAGAGA
>JANHMN010000011.1:1679493-1693239 GCA_030674055.1 Rhabdomys pumilio
GAGAAGAGGAGAAGAGAAGAGAGGAGAGGAGAGGAGAGGAGAGGAGAGGAGAGGAGAGGAGAGGAGAGGAGAAGAGAAGAGAAGAGAAGAGAAGAGAAGAGAAGAGAAGAGAAGAGAAGAGAAGAGAAGAGAAGAGGAGTAGAGTCCAGCCATGAGCATGTGGAGAGAGGTGGAGAGGGGAATGGGGAGAGAGAGGGAAGAGAGTAAGGGAGCAAGAACAAGAGAAGGGGGAGGCAAGCAGTCCCTTTTATAGTGAATCAGACACACCTGGCTGTTGCCAGGTAACTGTGGGACTGAGCCTAGATGAAATGCCAACAATAGTCATTATTATTTTAGAGGTAACCAAGCACACTCCCTTTGAATTTGTAGCCCTCTCTACAGAAGAAATTGATGCCTCATATTAGTAGAAACTCACTCCTGTTGACATGGTGTCAAATTGTAAATATTTATGTTTATGTGTGTGTATTAATGTTACTCTCAATATTCATCAGAGAAGCATCTTTTTACAGTGACCAAAACCTGATTGTGGAGAATCAAAATAGGACAACATGCTGAGAGTAAGTGATATTGGGTACTCAGTCCTAAGTTGGACTGCAATAAACCTTGGGGACATTGTAAAACAGGGGCCAGAAAGAATGCAATCGCTGGAAGATGGAGAGGGATGCTTAAAATGTTGTCTTCTATTCATGAAGTTACTGCTGCACAGATTAACTCACAGTGTCAGTGGCAAACTGCACAAGACTAGGTCTATAAACATTCTTTCTTGAATGGAAGGTAGGGTCATAAAACCCCTTCTCATTCCCTGGGTGGATGCGGTAGTACAGTTGCTAAGAAGAGGGTATCCTACTCATCAGTAGTATAGCCAGTGGTAACTTGCCTTTGCACAAGAAAATAATCTCATACATGTTCATGCAAACAACACTAATTAAATTCAGTGGGCTACAAGAATATATGAAGATAGAGCTGACAGAAGAAAGGTCTAAGTGCAAGGATGATGGGGATGGGAGAGGAGTAAGGGAAGGCAGGATCAAGGTGCATTACATATTGAGAAACTGTAAAAGAATAATTGTAGAGAAACTGAAGAAATTAAAGAGCTACAACAAAACATGTGTGAACCAATAAATAGGTCATGGAACTAAACAGACAGTTCTGAATGGAAAAATGACACAAGTGGCCCGACACTGGAAAAAAAGTACACCATTCCCAGTCATTACTAAAATACAGAGTAAAACTGTTGGTTTGGTTTGGTTTTACCTTATTTTATTTCATTATTCATTCTTTAGATGCTTTTGTTTTCTAAGAAGAGATGGAAAACGTGTGGAGAAATTGGGAGAAGATGAAACTACAATCAGAATATATTATGTGAAAAATCTATTTTCAATAAAAGAATAAAGGAAAAGAAAGATCTATTCTGAAAGGCTGGAGAGAGAATTCAGCAGTTAAGAGTACTGACTGTTCTTCCAAAGGAGTAGGTTTGATTCCAAGCACCCACAAGACATCTTACAGCCATCTGTGACTATAATTCCTGAGTATCAGACATACTCTGGTGGCTTCCACAGACACTAGGCATGCATATGTTACATAGATGTAATTGAGGTCAAAACATTAATACACACACAATAAAATAAAATTACTCTGAGAGTCTATGCCACCCTGTCTCAGGGTTTATATTGCTGTGATAAAATACCGTGACCAAAAGCAACTTAGGGAGAAAAGTTTTTTTCTTTTCTGTAACTGTGGGCTTTTTTTTTTTGCCTGCCCTTGCTCCCAAATAATGACATGAAGATTATATTTATTTATAAGCTTTTGGACTTATATTTGGGCTTATTCCCAACTAGCTCATAACTCAATTATCCCACTTATACTAATCTAAATTTTGACACATGGCTGGTTACCTCTCCTCAGTTTTATACATCCAACTTCCTCTGGGTCTCAGTGGCAAATGCCCCCAGTATTGGACTGTTTCCTTCCCACAATTTGCCTCTCTGACCAAAAGCCCCACCTTAGTATTCTGTCTTTTGCTATATTCCACAATCCTTTTATTTTAATCACTCAGAAGGTGCCTTAGGCAAGCAAAGAAGTGCAGAAACATATTTTCACACAGTGCACAAAAATATCACTCCAATATCTCTCCCTTTTAATCTGATAAAAGGCTTTCTCTTATATTAATAAACCATATACAATAAAAACAATTATGCGAACTATCAGGTAAAACTACATTCACAATGTCCAGTCCATTTGTATTTGGCAAACTTTGAGAAAGTATTCTATTACCTATTCTATCTCGGTGAGTTCAAAGTTTTGTTCTTAAATCGCCTTCTATCATAACTTGCATTTATTGACCTATCAATATCTTTTAGACCTTAAATCATTTTATTAAATCCTAAACAACTTAAGCTTAATTGTGACACTATAACTGAAGACCCCCAAACTTGGGAGACCCTTATTCAAGTCTCAGGAAATCATGGCCACCCAAAAATCGCAAGACACTATACCTGGATGCAATCAGTAGAGGTTTATTAGGGAGAGTTGGCAGCCAACGGTCAAATTGCTCACTCATGCAGGAGTACAGCTTGACAAAGCCAGTCAGTCTGAGAAGGGTTTTTAAAGGGGGAAACCACAAACCTGGAGAGTGAGGAGGGGGTGAAAGGTTGCTAAGGAAATATAACATAAAAATAGCGGAGAATTCCAGAGGAACCCAACCTAAGTGAGTCAGGGTCATGTGGAAAACACTGTATTCTCATTCTTCTCAAAAATGTGGTCTTGTCATGTCACTAGCTCAACTATTTCTCAGTCTCACCTAGATGACATACATTTCTCTTTGTGGTCAGGAAGTATCTTCCTGCTTTGAGCCTTCCTCACCCACAGGTGGGTTCTCTTCCCTGAGGCTTGAGGAATGTTAATCTAGCAAGTGTCCTCTAACTTAGGTATAATGTACTCTTCCCAGAATGCATCCCAGGGCAGTGAAGGCCTGAAATCTTACATTCAGTTCTGCTTTCTGGAACCTGCATTCTTTTGCTCAGGTCTAGGGGTAAAGAAAAAGCCTGTATATATTTTATAAAATGGTCTTTATAATTTTTCACTCTACATAACTATCTAGTCTTCAACCCCATTAGAAACCTAAAAAGATAAATATTACCTGAGTAAGCAGGAAGTGCAGGCACACAGCTTCTAAAACTACAGAAATGACAGAGACAGCTGGCTGCCTGGACAGTCCCCCAAGGACTACAGTATTGGAGCATCCATCTTTGACCTTCTGGCCCAGCATGTGACAGACTGGAATTATGAAGAACTTGCCTACTTCATTCTTGCCAAGTCTGGCAGTCGACTCTTCTATGCCCTGCTTGCTCATTGTTTGGACAGCATGCTGTCTGCAGGTAAAGCAAGGCCTGTTTTTTTGCCCAGTGGCTAGTTTTGCCACATTTGAAGTAAACACCATATGGAGGTTCTTTGATGCCCATCAACTTCTTTGAAGTAGATTACGGATGCTACCAGGAATAGTTGTGTCTCGCTGTTATTGAAAGACTTTTATTAATAAAAACATTTTAATGCCATATTCTGAAGATCTCTGATGTTTTGTGGACCACATATTTATCTATAGTGTATCTGTTAGGCAAATGTTGCTTGCTTCTATCTATCTATCTCCTATCTGCTTAACTTTGAAAACATTTACAGGATGGTAAATAAAGCTTATTTCTGTAATTAACTGTAATTAACTAAGTTAGTATCTATCATGACCATAAGTTTAATTGATTATTAGCTTGTATTTCTTAATTATTCTAAACAGTCTATAATAACAGCTTTCAAAAACTAGAACTTCATTTGCATTTTTAAATGAGCTGAATAGGTACAACACCTTAAACAAGAGTTGAAACATATATACAGTATGTTGTAATAAAAATATGACCTTAAATTTGTATCAATATACAAAATTCCATAGCAATGTAAAAATATTCTTGGATTGTTGTTGCTTTCTAATCTAAAAATAGTTTCAATAATCTCGCCTTTTACCCCATCATTCCTATATCCCCATTTTTCCTTTGTATTCCTTCTCCCTTTTCCACCTAACACTAGATAGGAGAGAAAGAAGGATAGAGAAAAAAAGAACAAGAAAAAGAGAACCCTGGATCTAACCTCTTTTAAGTTTCTTCCACCCTGACCAAGACCATTAACAACTTGTAACCAACATTCATTACCTGCAAAATGACAAACAAAAAAAAAAAAAAAAAAAAAAAAATCCCACCCACACTATCTCTTGGGAATGGGGCATCATTCTCCTAAAATTGTTTCCTGCAGCCTGCGGGGCAACATTTGCTTTGAGGGACCCTAACAAAATTGGGATATTGCCAAGTCTAAGAAAAGCTAGCTGTATTGTAGGATTTAGGGGTCTTTTCAGGTTTAAATTTAAGATTAAAAGAATCTCAGTGTCCCAGGACACATCCCAGGAGGGGCACATTTCTTAGTCAGAGGACATTTTCTGGATTAACATTCAGAAGAGGAAGGGAGAGGCTAATTAACATTCCTCAGACCACAGGGAAGGGGACCCACCTGCGGGTAGGGAAGGCCCAGTGCACAGAGACACATTCCAGGATGGGAGGTGGTCAGGAAGAAATTAATGTGCGAATCTGAGTTGTCTATAGACCGGACCTGAGAAGGTCAGGCTTTGTGGCCCTTTGCGGTTGCCCTCATGTACTCTGTATAAGAACTGCTCCCAGTTTTTGTTCAGGGCTCTCTTGCCAGCTTACGAGAGAGTCCTGGTGCACCAGAATCATTAAACTTCATGTTGTTGCAGCGAATCCTTTGTCCGTGTGTGATTCTGGGGGAGTGCGTCCCCTGGTTTGGATCTTTGAATCCAACATTCCAACAGTATCGTTTGCTGTCCAGTCTGTGTAATGGGAAAGTACCAGGCTTAACTGAAGTCCTAGCTGAAACCATCTGTGAGGCTGGACCATCTTACTTAGGTATTTTGTGGTTGTTCTGGATGCACATTTTTGAAAAAAAACAAAAAACAAACAAACACACACAAAAAAAACAGCTGTTGAAACAGTCTGTGAGGCTGGATCTCCTGGGAAGTCTTGTCTTCATTGATATCTGGTCCTTAACCATATATGTTTGCTCTGTAAACATATAAACTTTTAAAGTAACATTTTGCATTAACACATATATGAAATGTGTAGTGTGCACAAATCAGCTCAGTGTTTGAGCAGGTGAAGGCATCTTCCTTTCTTTATAAGTCAGTTTGAATTGTATGACCAAACTGGAATATAAATTATCGTCTGTGCCATTTGAAAGGATGGAATATGATAATAAGCCCTGAGGATTATGTAACCAACCATATTTATGAGCTACACATAGAACTTTCATGTCTCAGGCATCTCAGAGCTATTCCCATGTAGAGGGATCAGCATTCATGTCACCTATTTTATTGTCCTAGGTCTTTCCCTTTGTGTCTGCAGGCAAGATTTTTTTAGTCAAATCTAGTCTTTATTCATTTTGAAGGAATCCATAGCTTTTTTTCTCCTGTTGAAACAAAGACAAAACCTCTTCCCCATGCATTTCCTGCCTTCCATTCTGTGGTTATCACGTATATAGGCTGACTGAGCTCAGCAGTCCTTTCTAAAAATATAGTGCATTTTAGCAACGACATTATCTGTCTTATTATCATTTACAAAATTTAAAGTCAATAAAGTGTGCCCTTTCCCCAGCCTTGAGCCGGCCTGAAAGACCTTGTTTACCACAGTAGACCAAACAACAGGACCCACCTTGGCTGCACATACAGCCTGCTACAGGAACTTAGAAGAATAGACTGCCCGCTGAGCTTGCCTTGAGACACCTCTGGCTGTAATTAAGGATGGGTTCCTCTCACCCACGCTGGCTGAAGCAAGAAGGGGTTTGGTGGTAGGGGTGGGGCTTTCCCTTTTAATTGAGAGCTGAACATTAAACTACGAGCCTTGATCAGAATACGTTGTCTTGGCTCCATCTTTTCTCTTGCCCTCTGTCCCTCTTTCATTATTCAATCAATCTCTGGGTGTCTTTATATTCCCCCTTTTGTTTTATGAACATTTCCTATAAAGTCCTGTTAGATCTTTTCACAGTTGATTATCTTGCAGGATTGTGAGATATGCCAGGAACATGTGTCATGCCAAAATGCCTAAAATATTGTTATATACCATATAACATATGGTATTGAAGACTTCCAAATTCGGGAGACCCTTACTCAAGTCTCGGGAAGTCGCGAACACCCACAAACTCCAAGACACCGTACCTGGATGCAAGCAGCAGAGGCTTTATTAGGGAAATTGGCTGGTGGTCAAACCACGAGCTCTCTCTCAAGAGCAGGGTTTGGCCAAGAGTGATGGGCTAAGGGGTCTTTTAAAGCATAAAACCACAAACCAGGGGAGGGAGGAGCGGGTGAGGGGTTGCCAAGGATACATAACATAAGAATAGTGAAACATTCCAGAGAAACCCACCCTAAATGGTTTATAGTTGTGAAGAATTACTTTGTACACTCATTCTTCTCAAAAATGTGGTTTTACCGTCACTGTGCCCTACCCTGTCATCCACAGAGCCACAGCCCGGTCATTGTGTTTCTCCACCTGGATGATTTTCATTCTTTACAGCCAGTTCCTGAAACTGGCCTGGCTTGTTTCAAAGAAAATTCCCTTGTCCCTAAAAGAACTTAAGAAGAATCTATATACTTATATTCTATAAAAATGATTTTCATAATTTTTCACTCTACAGTATATGGTACATATTGTTATATACCATATAACATATACCAAAGCATCATCAGCTTCAGTCCGTAAAGGCTTCTCTAAGATAGCTATCACCTCTAATAAATGTGCAGTCTCAGAATCAGCCTTTTCAGAGCTCAAGGCAGAAACATATTAAAATCTTGAATATCAATTATATAATATATTAGCATATGTACATATCTTAATTGTATAATCTCTACAAAATATAATACATAATCTATTGTATGACATTGATAAGAGCATCATTAAACAGAATCTGTATTTTTAATTCAGCCTATGTTTTTCTATGTTTCATTTTTTTTGAGTCAAACTTTATTTTTTCTTTTATTGGATATCTTTATTTACATTTCAAATGTTATCCCCTTTCCAGGTCTCCCCTCTGGAAACCCTATCCCCTCCCCCCTCCCCCCATCTCTATGATGGTGTTCCCCTACCACTCACCCATTCCTGTCTTGCTGCCCTCAAATTCCCCTATACTGGAGCATCACTCCTCCCACTGATGTCCAACAAGACCTTCCTCTGCCACATATGAAGCCGGAACCATGGGTCCCTCCATGTGTACTCTTTGGTTGGTGGTCCTGAAAGATATAAAAAAACTTATGAAAAATATAGAAAGTTTTTATAACCCCTAGACCTGAGCAAAAGAATGCAGGTTCACTAGTTTAAGGAAGCGGAACTGAATGTAAGATTTTAGGTCTTCACTGCCCCGGGATACATTCCACATTCTGGGAGGGATACATTATTCAAGTCAGAGGACACTTGATGGATTAACATTCAAGAGAGGAAGGGAGGGACTAGTTAACATTCCTTATACCTCAGGGAAGAGAACCCACCTGTGGATGGGGAAGGCTCAAAGCAGGAAGACACATTCCTGACCACAAAGAAAGATACAAGTCATCTAGGTGGTTCCAGGAGCTAGCTAACTTTCCACTGTTTTTATGTTATGTTTCCTTGGTTACCCATTCACCCCCCCTCTCCTGTTTGTGGGTTCTCTTATTTAAGACTGCCCCTGACCAGGAGATCTTGTCAATTCCTCTGCCCCTGCGTGGGTTACGAATTGACCATCAGTCGACTGATCATCCTGAAATATACCTCTTGCTGTTACATCAAGAATGGTGTCTTGTGAGTTATTGGGTGGCAGCAAATTCCTGAGGTTGAGGGAGGTCCTCCCTTATTGGGGGGGGGGGTGTGTGTGTCTTATATTTTGGTGCATTGGCCGGGAAATTGCGACCACCCTAATCTCCAAGAACCCACTTGGAGGTAAGATTTCACCCGCGGTTTTCTGTCTGGTTGCTGTGTGACCATTTGTCTAAATTGTCTGGTTTCATGTGTACCAGTTTGTTTAAGTTGTTTGGTTTCTTGTGTGCCTGTCTGTCTGAATTATTTGGTTTCTGAAAAGTGCACTTTCGGTTTGGACCGGCAGTTGTTTCTGTCTCGGGAAGAGACAGTAAACCATTTTTTGTCTCAGGAGGAGACAAACAGGTGACCGGCTGTGGTGGTCACTGGCTGCTACACCCTGGGAGAAGTCTCAGGAGGACAGGGACCCCTCCCCCCTTCAAGAGGTCTGGGAGGTTCCCATCTAGGTGCCGAGGAGGAAGTGGAATCCCTCATGGCTGGTACCCGGTGCCAGAGAGGATGTGGACTCCCTCTCAGCTGGCACTTGAGACTAGTTTTTGTTAGTCTCTTTGTGTGTTAACAATGGGACAGAGAGAAAAGGTCAGGAATAGCCACCGCTGCCCTAGGCAGCGGTTGTTGTGCTCCCATTTGTTGTGCTCCTGTGGCAGTGTGTCTATTTTTGTGTTGTTCATTGCTTGCATGTTAGAAGTCTGTTAGACTTGGTCCAGCATAGGCTGGCCAAGTAGTCTGAATCTGTTAAATCTGAATCTGTGAAGACTGGCCACATTGTCTAGTTATTGGAGTCTTACTTGGGAGGCAGAGGCAGGCAGATTTCTGGCAGTCTTTCTATGTCCTGATTGTGTAACTTGGTCTCTGTGCCTGTGACAGGGTCGAGAACTGTCTGTAACACCCGGTTTATGTGCCACCTGTGACAGAGGTGAGCTGTCTGTGTTGTTTTTCCTCTGTTTTCTTGGTGAACTGTGTTTTGGTTGTCGTTCTATATGTTTTTGGACTTTGACTGACGTTATTTGGACTGAATCTACTGTGTTAAAAATCCTGAGTTAAAAAGAGGTAACATGACCACTGGCAGAGAAGGAGATAGAGCTGCTGGTACAAGAGAGCTGCTACAGAGCAGAGAGACAGGCAGGTCCTTTGGTGAGGGACATCGCGGTTTGGGTTTGGATAGCCTACCCACTGTATATAGGGTGTTCTCCAGGTAACACTGCATAGAGCGCTCCCTTGCCCAGCCTGCACTTGGTGGGCAACAGCTCCAGGCTCCTAGTACAGCCCCCTTGAACTACCCAGCCACACAAGTTGGCCGCCAAGAGAAGAAAGCTCTGTTCCTCTGCTGTTAGTGGAGGCTGCAGAGGGGACAGTGTGTGACAGCTACCTAGTTTGGTGTGCGTGGCTGTACTGGGGACCTCGGGATCACTGTTGTAACAAATTGGTGGCTTCCCACCTGCTGCCTGTGAAGACAGGTAGGATCCAAGTGATTAAAAACCTGGCAGAGGAGAGAGACATCTTCCCTGAGCCATGGCAGCTGGACAGAACAGCCCCAGCAAGATTATTCACCTGAGAGTTAGACAAGTCATGTGATGTGACTCCAGCTTAAAAACTCTGAACCAACAAAACTGCTTACAGGCAGGTCAGGCAGGTCACCTGTTGTAAAAAGTTACAGGCTATCCTGAGTCAGAGAGCCAAAAGAATAGACCTCCATTTTGGTACAGATACAAATTTATACTAAAAAGTAAGTTAGTTATCAGAACAATAGATAGGCCAGGATCCCTCAGGCACCTAGATCTAGTGCCCAATATAGTCACCTAGATAAATCTAGTGGAGAAATATCCTTCCCCCAATAAAAGATTAAAGAGCAAGAGAAGATACCAGAAAAAGAATGTTCCCTCAGATATGGGGACACCATAAATTGATCAGGCCATGACCAACATCGGGTTACTTCTGATCAGATGTGACTGAGACCTTCATGAGGCAGAAGGTAAGGGACACCTGAAAGCCCATGCCAGATCCCATTGGCAGATCTTGAGAGAGCTGTGAGACCCCACTAATTTTGATCAAGACACATGAGGTTAAACAGGATCAGATGAGTTGCCCACAGCCTTTCTAGACTAGCTCAAAGAGACATTCAGTGTAGACAAGGCTTCAGAGGCTAGATAGACTACAAGATAAGTTACTAAAAGATTTAGTATAAGTTGCTGAGGAAGTATACTATACCAGGGAGAAAGAAAAAGAGGGAAAAAGAAAAAGAAAAAAGATAAAAGGTTTAGTGTAAGTTGCTGAGAAAGTCTACCATATCAGGGAATGAGAAAAAGTGAAAAAAGAAAAAGAAAAAAGATAAAAGAGAGGTGAAGAAAAAGAAAGGTGACAGGAAGAAAATTTACAGAAAGGCTTGGCTGTAATAGTTTAAAAAAAAAAACAGAGAAGAGAGACGCCAATCAAAGGGAGATAAAAAAAAACTTGAAAAAGACCAGTGTGCACATTGCAAGTGAAGGAGCCAGTTGCGGGAGCCAAGAGGGCCCTAACAAATAGAAGCCAGGGTCAGAAAATCCCAGGCCTTGAGACAAACACCCCAAATGGGGAAGGTATTAGTTCTGTGTGAAGACAGCGATTGAGATAGATGGGGCTTGGACCCGCCCAACTCTTGGTAGGCACAGGATCCTCCTTCACACAGATGGGCCAAAATGTATACATGGACTACCTGAAAAGTGGTGGACCAAGAGATGGACTGGGTATCCCATTCATTTATGGTCATCCTAGACTGTCCCTACCCTCTGTTGGATCAAGACTTACTCCCCAGGATTGGGGCCCAGATACACTTCCTACCCGACGGGCTGCAACTAACTGACAAGAACTCACAGGTAGAGGAAAGGCTTCTCCTACTGACCCTGGCCAGGAGCCAAGACAACCTGCTTTACAGATGGGAGCAGTTTTCTCCATGCTGGTCAGACACAAGCCGGTGCTGCTGTGGTGGATGACACAAATGTCATCTGGGTTGACTCCCCACCCCTGGGCTCATCAGTGCAAAGAGAAGCCTTAGAACTTGGGGCCAACAAGAAAATCAACATCTGCATGAACAGCAGGTATGCCTTTGCCACAGCCCATGTCCACAGGGCTATATACCAAGAGAGAGGACTGACTGCTCACATCAGAAGAAATCTTAGATCTCTTAGATGCCCTGATGAAACCAACAACTGTGAGTATTCATTGCCCAGGACACCAGAAGGGAGGAGACTCAGTGGCCTGAGGCAATAACTGGACAGATCAACTGGCTTGATTCAGGAGCCTGTCCCAGTTATGGACCTAAGAGATGGCCTCACTTAAAACACACACACAAAAAGAAAAAAACTCAGATTGCTTGTGACCCACGCAATCGTCTCACTGGCAAGAACGCACGCGGGCACACAGGATCCTTCTGCAACATGTGTTTATTACCATGCGTGGAGGAGGAGAGACCAGATCTAACATGGCGCTGCTTTATATACACCCTAGGGTTGGGTGGACATATCTGATTGGCTGCTTGCTCAAATTCCCATGTGATGCCCCGGGTTGGGCGGTGATTAGGCGGTCCTTTGCCACTGTACATGCGCAATTTTATTTGTTACCCACGAGTGTCAGGTGCCAGCGTCATCACGGCTCCCCACACCTCTCCCTTTTAGCTTTATTAAATGAGACCGTAAGGTCGTCTGGCAAGGCTCTAAGTCATCTCTCTTGTAGAGGAAGATAGAGGTCTAGTCCCTTGTGCAGAATGTTGGGACATTATAAAGAATTTCCACCCTGGTCGTTGAGTCCACGAGTGTACTTTTATCTACCCATCCAGTTGCCTTTGACAGGGAGAGGATTTGGCAACTCAACCTCTATGCAACCAGACATGCCTTCAAGGAATCTATCCCTGAGGAAAATCCCCTGTATATCACAGTATACACTCTACCCAGAGACGTGCAGAGAGCGGGGCTTTTGCCTCACCGACCCAGTGCAATGGGATAGAACCCGTGGGGTGCATCGGCTGAGGGCTCAAGTGCTAGCTACTTTTGTAGCATAGACAGCCAGACTCTAGGGGAGGAACCTTGTTCTAAAGCACCAAATGCTTGGGCAAACACCGCCTTGTCACACTTCTGTTGGGATTTTGAGTTTGCAGACCAACCATAACATGAACACTAATCCACAGCATAGGGCTATACCAAACAGGCCTACTCCCACCCATTCTTAAAAGAAGGAAAAGGCCGAAGTTCTCTCAACATTTCCTCGAACTCTAGGGTCCAATTCTGCAGCAAAACCTAGAAAGGGATGATCCCCCATCTCAGCTCCGCATGTCCCACCATCGGCAGTGTCGGCCAGAATATTGCCGTCAGCAGGAGGGTCTTCACGTCTCTGGGCAGGATCAAGCTGAGATTCCAAGATTCTTCGTGTTAGGCGTTCCGGTAGCCAGAATGGATTATCTTCTTCCTGTGGAAAAACACAAACAGCTCCCCTGGATCTTATTAAAATAGGATCCGGGCCTTTCCATTGTCCAGTCAAAACATCCTTCCATTTGACCATCTCTTTTGGCCTATCAGGCTCTAAACAATGACGGTCAGCTGCCATGTGGCCTTGACTGTCCAGATTTAAAAAATTAAGGGTGAAAAGTACTATAGAAACGGTGATTCGTGGCACTGAGGGTAGAGCTTCCTCGACTCCCCCTTTTTGATTTATTAAATAGGACTTAAGAGTGCAATGAGCCCGCTCTATAATACCTTGTCCTTGAGGATTGTACGGTAGACCTGTTAGATGGGTCACCTCCATTTGGCGGCAGAATTGTCCAAACTTCTGAGAAGTGTAAGCTGGTCCATTGTCAGTTTTAAGAATTTTAGGCTTTCCCCAGGCACTCCATGCCTCGAGGCAATGCTGAATAACATGGGCTGCCTTTTCCCCGGTCAATGGGGAAGCAAATATAATTCCAGAACAAGTATCAATGGAAACATGTAAATATTGCAATTTGCCAAAGGATGGGATGTGAGTAACATCCATTTGCCAAATCTGTAGTGGCCGAATTCCTCGTGGATTAATTCCTACATGAGGCGCTGGTAAGAATTGACAACAATTTTGACATTGAGTCACTATATCCCTAGCCTCTTTTCTGGTTATGTTAAATCTCCGATGTAAAGTCTCAGCGGTTACATGAAATCTTTTATGGAAATCTTTGGCCAAGGTCCACTTTGGAGATAGGACAACAGCTATTAACTTTGTGGCTCGGTCTGTCAGGTCATTTCCACGGGACATTGGTCCCGGTAGACCTGAGTGAGCCCTGATATGTGTAATAAAAACAGGAGATCTCCTATTGACTAGGGTAAATTGAATCTTTTGAAAAACTTTTGTAAGTCTGCTAGAGGGCTTAATTAATCCAGCAACTTCCAGAACCCTAACTGCATTTACTACATAATATTTAAAGGACCTGGGAAGGTTTCAAGAACCTCTAATACTACCAAGCATTCCACAACTTGAGGTGAAGTCTCATGGTATTGTCTGGCTGTGGCTTTATCATTAACTACATAGGCACCCACACCTGTTTTTGACCCATCTGTGTAAACAACCACTCCATCTGGGAGCGGCTTCTGAGATATAATGTGCGGAAACACAATAGCTTGAGTTAAGGCAAATTGTAAAATAGGATGTTTAGGATAGTGATTATCTATTTGACCATTAAAGGAAGTGATCAACACCGCCCAAACATCAGAGGTAGCAGTTAATGTTTGAACCTGATGTGCAGTATATGGCACTATTAAAACCTTAGGATCCCTTCCAAAATGGGTAATGGCTGCTTTTAGCCCACGAAGGGCAAGCTGAGCGACTGCATCTGGATACCATTCAATAATCTTTGCGGGGG
>JANHMN010000011.1:1693339-1706650 GCA_030674055.1 Rhabdomys pumilio
GCAGCCGGCATTAAGGCCCTAGGTGAGGAAGGGTGAGTGTCCCCTTCCAGAATGTCAAACAAAGGTTTTAATTCAGCAGAGGGGATTTTTAAAAATGGTCTTAACCAATTTATATCACCTAATAATTTTTGAAAATCATTTAAGGTATGTAAATGGTCCTTGCGAATCTCTAATTTCTGAGGAACTATTTTCTCCAGGTAAATAACTGATCCTAGAAAGGAGCCTATTTCCGACATTTGGACCTTTTCTGTGGCAATATGTAGGCCCCATTGACCCAGTGTTTTAATTAATAGAGGGTATGAGGTTTGCAAAATAACTGATTCCCTATGGCACATAAGAATGTCATCCATGAAAAGGACCACTAACAAGGAGGGGATTTTTTTCCTAACTGGCTCAAGGGCCCTTTGTACATATAGCTGGCACATGGTAGGACTATTAGCCATACCCTGAGGCAAAACTTTCCACTGATATCTCCTGTCTGCTTCAAAGTGATTAACAGCAGGCAGGGTAAATGCAAATCTTTGCCTATCTTGTGGGTGTAGGGGAATAGAAAAAAAGCAATCCTTAATGTCTATAATTATTATCCTCCATTGCTTAGGTAAAGCAGAGAGCAGAGGTAGGCCTCGTTGCACTGAGCCAAACAGCCGCATTTGCGCATTAATGGCCCTTAGATCATGGAGAAGTCTCCATTTTCCTGATTTCTTTTTTATGACAAAAATAGGTGTATTCCAAGGAGAAGTGGAAGGCTCTAAATGACCAAGCTGTACTTGTTCTTTAATCAGCCTTGTAGCAGCTTCCAATTTCTCAGAGGATAACGACCATTGAGGAACCCACACGGCCTCCTCTGTAAGCCAGGGTATGGGCATAGAGCCCTCAATGGCGACTAGAGAAAACCAAACCTTGTCTTCCTGTATTACTTTCTTGTGAGATTGGGTTTAACCTTCCTTGTTCTTTTCTGCCAAGGCCTTTTCCTTCCTTATATCCCATCCTTTTCATAATACCAATAGCTTGCTGAGAATATTCATTAGTTAATGTTAATCCTAAGTCTTATAAGATGTCTCTTCCCCAGAGATTAACGGGGAGAGGAAGCACATAAGGTATGAAACTTCCTGTTTGACCCTCTGGTGTCTGCCAAGTCAAGGAGTGTAAACTGACTGCAGGGCTCGCCTCATATCCCAGTCCTTGTAGGGAATGGGATGATTGTGTAACAGGCCATGCCTTAGGCCACCATTTGGAGGAAATAATGCTTTTATCAGCTCCTGTGTTTAAAATTCCTATAAAATTCTTCCTCTGTATCATTAATTGTAAAGTGGGTCTAGTTTTAAGATCAACTACCAGGTGAGCAAAGTCGGTTCCTGAAGAACCAAGCCCGTTGGCACCTCTGGGCACCCTGGTGGATGGGAAACAATCATGTAAACTTGGAAGAATAACTAATTGAGCAATCCTATCCCCAGGGGAGATGGAAAATATGCCTTGTGGACAAGAACAGAGAACTTGAAGTTCTCCAGTATAGTCTTGGTCTATCACACCAAGATGAACCACAAGCCCCTTTAAGGCAAGAGAGGAGCGACCTAAAATAAGGCCGACACTTCCTTCAGGCAGGGGACCTTTAAAATCAACTGGGACAGGCTGTACGCCCCCATGTGGCATTAGTAAGAATTGGGAGGTGGAGCGGAGGTCCAATCCTGCGGAGCCTCTTGTAGCTCTGCGGCTGCAAACATCCTCCGGCCCTGAACTTGTGTCCCATATTTTTGGGGGCCCTGAGACCTGGGGCCCTGATACCCATTTTTTGGAGTGCCTTCATCTCTTCCTGCTGGGGAGGGGTCATGCTGAATAATCCTTCCTTGAATGTCCCTAACTGAGCGACATTCATTGGTCCAATGATAGCCCTTCCTGCATTTTGTGCATAACCCAGGAGGTCTTTTTTGTATAGGAGTACGACATTCTCGTTTCAAATGACCTGGCTTTTGCCACTGCACATGCACAATTTTATTTGTTACCCACGAGTGTCAGGTGCCAGTGTCATCACGGCTCCCCACAATTGCTAGCCATTCTGCCAACTATCTAGAGAAAGAGACAATGGTGCACACAAAAAGAGAGAACTATACTCTCCAGAAAACAAAAGACTTACTAGGCTAAATGCACAGATGGACTCTTGAGATATAAGTCTCAAGTCAAGAGATCTAAAGCGTATAATGGACCTCAGGTTTTGGGCCAGAGAAATAATAAGACAGTGTAAGATATGCCAGCAAGCAAAGGCTTAGAGTATGAGACTTATAATAAATAATGAGTCTTAGAATAAATAAAAAATAATGAGAATATAATAATAATATAAAAAATAATAATGAGACTTAGAATAAATAAAAAAAAATACCTAGGAGAGAACAGCCTAGACTATATACAGAGAGACAACCAAGAAAATATTAATAAAGATCTTCCTGAGGTTTCAAGTGCCTGAGGTAATTAGATCAGATAAGTCTTACTTTTGTTTCTAAGATAAGTCAGAAATTGTCAGAGATATTAGAGACTAATTAAAAGCTCCATTGTTCATACTGTCTCTAGAGCTCAGGACATGTAGAGAAAATAAACAGAACCCTAAAAGAGACCTTAACTAAATTGCCCTCAGGAACTGACACTGGCTGGGGGGTGTCCCTTGTCCCTGTTCCAAACTTGGAATGCCCCTCTTGTGTGAGAAATGACTTTTCAGGCTACTAAGAGACTGTTCCTGGTGCTGTTGACCATCCGACCTCTGTTGAAATTCACCAACACCTGTGCCTGATGCCCACTGGAGACCAGCCAGACACCTGAACAACCCCCTCAAGCTCAAGGTCACCTGCTGTTCTACAAGGCCAAAGAGCAGCAGGCCTTGACTCCTGAGATATTCCCACCTTAGAGGCACAGGGGTAATGCAGCCTTAGATGGTGGGGCTTAGGGTGCGTACACACAAAGTTAGATGACAGCTTGTGATTCCAAGATTGAAATTGCCCACAAAAGGATAAGAACTAAATGTGAATCTAGAGTTATATAGATTTGTTTCTATTGCAATTTCACTTTATTATGTATGTAAATGTATGTATATGTAAACAACTGTGTGCCAGTTCGTGCTGTTAGTGGGGGGGTCTTACAGTCTGGGGTCTGGTCAGTTGACACTATTGCTTCCCCCACAGGGCTGCAAATCCCCTCAGCTCCTTCAATACCTTCTCCAACTTCTCCATCAGGGACCCTGCGCTCAGTCCAAAGGTTGGCTGCAAGCATTTGCCTCTGTATTTGTCAGGCTCTGGAAGAGCCTCTCAGGAGACAGTTATATCAGGCTTCTGTCAGCAAGCACTTCCCATCATCCTGAATAGCATCAGAGTTTAGTGACTGTATATGGGATGGAGCCCCAGGTGGGGCAGTCTCTAGATGGCCTTTCCTTCAGTCTCTGCTTCCACACGTTGTCTCCATATTTTCTCCTGTGAGTATTTTGTTTCCTCTTCTAAAAAATCACTGAAGCATCCACACTTTGGTCTTCCTTCTTCTTGAGCTTCATGTGGTCTATGAATTGTATCTTGGTTATTCTAAGCTTTTGGGCTAATATCCACTTATCAGTGAGTGAATACCATGTGTGTTCTTTTGTGATTGGGTTACCTCACTTAGGATGATATCTTCAAGTTCCATCCATTTGCCTGCGAATTTCATCAAGTCATTGTTTTTAATAGCTGAGTAGTACTCCATTGTGTAAATGTATCACATTTTATGTATCCATTTCTTTGTTGAAGAACATCTGGGTTGTTTCCAGCTTCTGGCTATTATCAATAAGGCTGCTATGAACATAGTGGAGCATGTGTCCTTGTTATATGTTGAAAATCTTTTGGGTATATGTCCAGGAGTGGTATAGCTAGGTCCTCAGGTAATACTATGTCCAATTTTCTAAGAAACCATCAGACTGATTTCCAGAGTGGTTGTACCAGTTTGCAATCCCACCAACAATGGAGGAGTGTTCCTCTTTCTCCACATCTTCACCAGCATTTGCTATCACCTGAGTTTTTGATCTTCGCCATTCTGACTGGTGTGAGGTGGAATCTCAGGGTCCTTTTGATTTGCATTTCCCTGATCACTAAGAATGTTGAACATTTCTTTAGGTGCTTCTCAGCCATTTGAGTTTACTCAGTTGAGAATTCTCTGTTTAGCTTTGTTCCCCATTTTTAATAGGGTTATTTGTTTCTCTGGAGTCTAACTCCTTGAGTTCTTTGTATATATTGTATATATATACAAAATGGCTGGATGTAAAATTAACTCAAATCAGTAGCCTTCCTCTACTCAAAGGATAAGTGGGCTGAGAAAGAAATTAGGAAAACCACATTCTTCACAGTAGTCACAAACAATATAAAATATCTTGGTGTGACTCTAACCCAGCAAGTGAAAGACCTTTACGATAAGAACTTCAAGTCTCTGAAGAAAGAAATCGAAGATCTCAGAAGATGGAAAGATCTCCCATACTCATGGATTGGCAGGATTAATAGAGTAAAAATGGCCATTTTGCCAAAAAATATCTACAGATTCAATACAATCCCCATCAAAATTCCAACTCAGTTCTTCATAGTTAAAAAGAATAATTCTCAAATTAATTTGGAATAACAAAAAGCCCAAGATAGTGAAAATTATTCCCAATAATAAGAGAACTGGGGAAATCACTATCCCTGACCTCAATCTATACTAGAGAGCAATAGTGATAAAAAGACATGGTATTGGTAGTGAAAAGCAGGAAGATCAATGGAATAGAACTCAAGACCCAGAAATGAACCCATACACTTGATATTTGACAAAGAAGCTAAAACCATTCAGTGGAAAAAAGACAGCATTTTCAACAAATGGTGCTGGTTCAACTGGAGGTCAGCATGTAGAAGAATACAAATTGATCCATTCTTATCCTCTTGTACAAAGCTGACGTCCAAGTGGATCAAGGACCTCCACATAAAACCAGATACACTGAATCTAATAGAAGAGAAAGTGGAGAAAAACTTTAAACACATGGGCACAGGGGAAAATTTACTGAACAGAACACCAATGGCTTATGCTCTAAGATGAAGAATTGACAAATGGGACCTCATACATTTGCAAAGCTTCTGTAAGGCAAAGGACACTGTCAATAGGACAAAATGGCAACCAGATTGTGAAAGGATCTTTACCAATCCTACATCTGATAGAGGGCTAATATCCAGCTCATGCACGTTTCTTTATCTTGGAATTCAATAGGCTATCATTCTGCAATCTGGCCACAAGGTGGCGACGTATATTGGATTCCTCTGAAGTGCTTTTTATTCTGAATCAGTTTTCAATATCTTTTCTATCACCTCCACACTAGCATTTGATTTTTCAGCCTTGTCCTTCTCTAAGTCTGCTTTATTGTGATCTCTCTTTAAAAAGAAGAAACATAAAATTTTCATCATTAAAAAGATGATGCAAATACTCTCTTTTATAATGTTTTTAATATGGAAAACTCTTTTTAAATCTCTCTACTGTTTCTTTTTTAATTTATTCATTTATTTCATGAGTACACTGTTTCTGGGCCAGTTCTGAGCTGTTCTAACTCAACTCTGCTGGCCTGGTCTACTTCCCAGCCACATGACCCTTTACCTGCCATCTTAGTCTCGCTCTGGCTCCTTTTTCATTCAAGTCCTGATGGTGATCCCTCCCTTTTCTTCTGTGTGAGAGCATCTCTTGCTCTCAGGGCCTTATCCTCTTCTGCTCAGCTCAGGCTATTCAGCTCTTAATTTAATCAATCAGAAGATGCCTTAGGCAGTCAAGGAAGGACAGAGACACATCTTCACACAGTGCACAAACAACACTCCAACACTTTTCTTTGTGTTTGTTTGGTTTTGCTTTATAACTTATAATCCCATCACTGATGGAACCCAGCACAGAAGCTTGGAGGTAGGAAATGAGGCAGAGGCATGAAAGAGTGCAGTTTGCTGGCTTGCTTTTTCTTTGTGGCTTTCTCCATCTATTTTCTTGTATTACCCAGGTCCACCAGCTGAGGAATGTCACTGCTCACAGTCACCTGAGCCTTCCCGCACCAAACATCAATCAAGAAAATGCCCCACAGGCTTATTACCAGGCCAGTTATTTGGGGTCACTCTCTTAACTGAGGTTTCCCTCCAAATTGTGGTGGTTTGAATAAATATGGTCCCTACAGACTTGTTTGTGAATGTTTGGCCTATAGAAAATGGTATTATTGAGAGATGTGGCCTTGTTGGAGGAAGTGTGTCACTGTGTGGGTGGTCTTTGAGGTATTCTATGCTTAAGCTATACCCAGTATGGCACACAGTGTCCTTCTGCTGGCTGCCCCAAGATAGAGAACTCTCAACGACTACTTCTCCAGCACCACATCTTGTGCATCTGCCATGCTTCCTGCTGTAATAATAATTGACTAGAGCTCTGAAACTGGGAGCCAGTCTCAATTAGATATTTTCCTTTATAAGAGTTTCCGTGGTCATGGTGTCTCCTCACAGTAATAAAACACAAACTAAGACATAAATGATTCTAGCTAGTGTCAAATTGAAACAAAACTAGCCTACAAGGCTACCACTGAGGGGGTCTTAGCAAGTGTTCAGGCAGCAAATAGCAAAGATATGAGACTGAAACTCAGTTCAGATTGACTTCATCAAGCTGGATTAAGACTTTTAAAGAGTCTGATCTTGGGTAGTTTATTCCCAACAAATTTAAACATAGTACAATTTGGGAAATTTTTTCCTGGTGTAATACAATCCCTGGTACATAAGCAAGCATAATTACATCAAAATTTGACTCAGTATCCATGTCATTTCCTCTAAGAAGAGGGTTCTAAAGATTGCCTACCTGTGTAGTGTAAGGGCCTAGGGAAGGCTCTGGCCTGGTCTTCAAGGTACAGACAGCACAGAGGTCATTTGGGCTATTAGCCACCTCTGGTCTTGGTTGTGGGAGCTTGGGGGAGCCTCTGACTATACATGTAAGAATCATTTAGACTATTACGTATCTCTGGTCCTGGTTGAGGGAGCTTGGGCTGTAAATGTCATTTAGATTACGAGTCACCTCCAGTTCTGCTTGTAGAAGCTTGATATGGCATGGTTCAACAGATAATGCGGGTCACCAGGCTGTTCATCACTTCCAAGTCCCAGCTTTCTTACATCTTTCCCACTGGAAAGACAATCCTGTGCTTAACATTCCTGGTTACTCTAAAAGTCTATGGGCACAGGACCTTTGTGCTATGTTCCCAACACACTGTCAAGAAAAAAAAAATGACAGCAAATGATGGAGAGGATATAGGGAAAGCAGAGCCTTATCTGCTGCTGGTGTGCGCCCTTCCCCCACAGCCTTGAGCAGGCCTGCAATCTGTTTACCGCTATAGACCAAACAACAGTAGGACCTGGGAGGCATTGCATTGCCAGCCTTGGTGCCCTGCAGTCTGCTACAGGAGCTAGAAGAATGGACCGCCTGCTGAGCTTGCCTTGACACCTTTGGGCTGCTATTCCCTCACCCAGCCGGCTGGAGAAGAGACTCTGGGGGGTGGCGCTTCCCCTTTATATGTGAAAACAAAATACTAAACTTTGAGCCTTGATTAGAATACGTAGTCTTGGCCTCATGCTTCTCTCGCCCTCCATTTCCCTTTCATTCTCAGCCTTCCTCTCAGGTGAACCCGGTTCCCATAGCTGCTGGCGGCTACATTGGTGGAGGTGTAGACTGATAGGACCATGGGAGGAAACCTTTATTGCGCTTCCTCAAAAACTAACAATAGAACTACCACATGGTCCAGTGTTCTGGCTGATTTTTCTGTTGAGTTGACAGGATTTGGTATTATCTTGGAAGCTAGAATTATCATAGAAGAGAAACATCAATTAAAAAAAATGCCTCCAACAAGAAATGCTCATAGGCAAGTCTAGTGCATTTTCTTGATTGATGATTAACGAGTGATTGATGTGGGAAGGCCCAGCACACTGTAATGAATGGTTTAACCCCTGGGCAGGTGGTCATTGTGGTATAAGAAAAAGGGTGGAGCAGGATATGAGGAGCAGGCCAGTGAGCAGCACCTATTGCCTTCAGGTTTCTGCATTGAGTTCATGCTTTTGCTTCCCTCAGTAATAGGTGTATAAGATGAAATAAAGCTTTTCTTCCCCAAACGGCTTTTAATCCTCATCTTTATCACAGGAACAGAAACCATAACTAAGAGATCCACTTATACCACTCTTGGGTTTACATCAAAAAGAATCTACATGCTACCTCATAGATTCTTGAACACCAGTGTCTATTGCTGTTCTTTTCACAATAGCAAAGAAATGGAATAAGCTGTGAAAATATGAATAAGAATGGCCCCACAGGACCTAGTTGACAGAATTGTTTGGGAAGGATTAAGAGGTGTGGCCTTGTTGGAGGTGTATCAGTGGAGGTAGGCTTCAATGTTTCAAAAGTGTGGTAGTTTGAATAGGCATGGCCCTCATAGATTCATGACTTTGTATGCTTGGCCATAGGCAGTGGCACTATTAGGAGGTGTGGCCTTTTTGGAAGAGGTGTGCCTTGTTATAAGAAGTGTCTTACTATGAAGGTAGGGCTTTGAGATCATATATGCTCAAGGTATACCAATGTGGTAGATAGTTTCCTCCTTGCTGCCTGTAGATCAAGATATAAAACTCTCAGCTTCTGGTCCAGCATCATATCTGTCTGCATGCTTCTCACCCTGATAAATAAACCTCTGAAACTATAAGCAAGCCCTAAATAAATGTTTCCCTTTATAAGAGTTGCTATGGTCATGGTGTCTCTTCACAGCCCTAAAACCTGAACTAAGAGAAAAAGACTCATACCATTTCTAGTATGCTCTTGCTTGTGGTTCGAGATGTGAACTCAGGTTTTCCTGGTGCCATTATGGACTCTAATCCTCTGGAACCAAGAGCCCAACTAAATGCTTTCTTATATAAGTGGTCTTGGTTGGTATTTTATCACAGCAATAGAAAAGTAACTAATGCATGGCTCGTCTATCAATAGATGAACTGATAACAAGAATGTGCAGGTATGTAAGTACAGTGGAACTTTATTTACTTGTTAAAAAATGAAATTTGCAGGAAAGTGATTGGAAGTATAAACATACTAGGTATTAGGCTAGTCTCAAAATGATACATACCATATGTTCTCTATCCTATATACATCTTAGATTCTAATTATTAGAAATGTGTTTATAGGTAAAAGTATATGTCATTAGAGGCCAAGTTACTGCAAAAGTACCCATGAGAAGAAAAAAGAATTTAAGGGAGGAACTCATGAGCGATTAAAGTGGAAGTGGGGAAAATTAGATAGTTGCATGCAACAAAGACAGTTGCATGCAACAGATACATTTGCATACAACAGAGACATTTGCATACAACAGAGACATTTGCATACAACAGATACATTTGCATACAACAGAGACAGTTGCATGCAACAGAGACATTTGCATACAGCAGGGAAATAGTGAATGGGGAGGAGTGGCATTTTTGACAAATGTATAAAACTGAAATGGTCACACATTTTGTTACTCAGTTTTTTCTTAGGATACAAGAAACCACAATTGACACAAAACCACAATTACATGAAAATAAGTACAATGAATAGAGGTGACTCAGTTAAGCTAGATCAAGGTGCAACCAGATTAAAAGACCCATGAAGTATAAAGTTTACACCTCTATCTACTTGAAATATAAGGAAGGCTTAGTGATATAAAAAGAAAAAGTAGAGGCTTATTATGTAGACTTGAGATTTCTGTGTTATAAAACAGCAGAGGGGAAATGCCTGCCTCAGTGACACCGCAAGTAAAAGTTTTTTAAAAGTTTTAATTTTTTATTTTGTGTGTATGAACACTTTGCTTGCATGTACATCTATGTACCATTTGCATGCCTGCTGTCCAGAAGAGTGTGTCAGGTCTCCTGCAATTAGAGTTACAGATGTTAGTAAGCCATCATGTGCTCGGACTTGACCTATAGAAGAACAGCCAATGCTCTTACCTACTGAGCCCAACCCCAGGTCAGAACTTTTTATTTTCTAATATGTAGTGAGACCAAGCTATATTCTCTGTGCTTAATTGTATATCTAAAAGAAGAAAGAATATGACTTGGGAGTCTCACAACCTGGGGAGACACCACCAGTCTGTCCAGTATAAACATGGTGTCTTAGTTATTTTTCTATTACTATAATAAAACACTATGACCAAGACAACTTATAGAAGAAATAGCTTATTTGAGGTTTATTGTTTCAGAAGGATAGACTCCATTACGGTGCAGCAAAGGAATAGCTTAGAGCTAATATTTTGAGATACAACCACAAGGCAGAGAAAGAGACATAGAAATGGTGTGAGTATTTTGAAACATCAAACCTGCCCCTGGTGACATAGTCCTTCTAACAAGGCTTCCCAATCCTTCTCAAACAGTTCCACCAACTGAAAAGCAAGCATTTAAATATATAAACTTATGGGATCATCCTAATTCAAACCACCATGTCTGGGATAACTGAAGTCCTTTTCCTGGATTAGATGGCATGAACCCATCCATGTAGCCATTGGGGCATGAGACATTTTCTAAAATTCTAGTGCCTGTCCTTCCTGGCAGACATATCTTGGGACACCCTCACTCTGAATAAGACAGTGCCAAGTTTAAAGACATGGATAGAAATAGCAGCTAGGTTATTGTTCTGACATAAGAACACATGAACACATGAATCTAAATCTGTTTCAGCCTTTTTCATAATTTGTTTTTCTATAGCTGTGATAAACTTAGGGTAGAAAGGATTTATCTGGTGTACACTTCCCCATTATAGTGTGTCAGTGGAAGCCAGGGCAGGAATTCAAGATAGAGACTTGGAGACAACAGAGAAATGCTGCTTCCTAGCATGACTCGTGTGTGTGTGTGTGTGTGTGTGTGTGTGTGTGTGTGTGTGTGTGTAACACCAGCTCAAGGCATGACTACATCAAAACTCTTTGCAAAGTACATATAATCTCTTCCTTAAAAGTGAATACTGCAGACTGAGAGATAATGCTCAAGATAAGAGTGTAAGGAGAATGGCTGAGGGCGTCAGGTGTGCCCTGGCCTGACGGACAGCACCGAGGTTATCTAGGCTCTGCTCCATTGTGAAGTACATGAGACATCTCCCATAAGGATGGGCTCTATTGATTGAGAAGCAATGCTCAATATAAAGGTCGAGGGAGGAAGACTCTAGGGGCATCACATGTGGCCTGACCCCATAGACAGCACAGGTCACCAGGCTATTAACCACCTCCATTCCCAGTCTTCCTGGAAGAAAGCAGGTTATGCATCTCTTCCATTGAAAAGGCAACCCTGCATGTTGAACATGTTTAAGATTCCTGGTTTTCCCAGTGCTTATCTGTGACTGTAGGGACCTTGTGCTTTCTACAGCTTGCTCCTCAGACTCATATTCAGCTATGATCTGTCCAGGAATGGCACCCCACAGTGGCTAGGTCCTTCCCCCATCACTCATTAATAAAGAAACTGCTGTATGAAATTGACTATAGGCTAATCTGATGGGAGTATTTTTTTTCAGTAGAGATTCCCAGATGACTCTAGCTTGTATCAAATTGACAGAAACTAACCAGGACAGCCTTGAAAGTTATAGAAGCCTCTTTCTTATCTAGTGAGACTACAGAATTGAAAAGATCATATCCTTATAAAGAGAAAAGGCAAACTAGTAACACAGGTCAAGGGAAAAGACCAGTCATTCTCTGAGGTGAGGTTATCAGCATCCCAGAGTGAAGTATAATAGTGGGTGCTTTTAAGAAGTTAGGATTGTCTTGGTTACTTTTCTATTTTCTATCAAAGAGATAAATAACATGACCAGGGAAGCTTATAAAATAAAGCATTTAATTGGAGCTCATCATTTCCGAGGGTAGTCCATGACTATCATGGCAGGGAGCATGGCAACAGGTAGCAGGCATGGTGCTGGAGCAGTAGCTGGGAAGTTACATATTGAGACAACACCCACAAGAGATCTAACTGGAAATGGTTTGGGATTTTTAAATCTCAAAGCCCACCCTCAGGAGCACATCTCCTCTAATCAAGCTAAATGGCACAGTCTTTCCCAAACAGTTCCATTAATCGGGTATCAAGCATTCAAATATAATGGCTCATAGGGGCCATTCTCACTCAGACCACCATAAGGAGTCATGCATACATCAAAATAAATAAATAAATAAATAAATAAATAAATAAATAAATAAATAAATGTAATAAAAAGAAAAGTTTGAAAATATATAACTATATTTTACTATATATTTTAATAATAAAAGAAAAAAAAGGTACTCAGGAAAAAAAGATACTAGACTGCTAATGTGGTTTATCTAAGAGTTAATCACACTTCATGGCCTTTATTCTAATTATATTGTTATATAACTACAATATAATTAAAACAAAATTATATCATTGTAAAGTCTGAAGTTACTGTTTCCACAGGGTTCCCAAGGCAGGGTGCTTCCTGAGGAAATCTTCAAGGTCACAAGGGATGAGATGAAGTTTTAGGTGAGGTATGAGGGAGGCCAGAGAATGTCACTGAAAACTAAGTTAGTAGTCTTGATTCTTAGAAAATGTCTGGAAAGGAATGAGGCTCTCCCCCAGGCCATGAATGCTTGGTCCTTGTCTTAGTTGGGATTATTGCTGTGATGAAACACCATTGATTAAAAGCAAGTTGAAGGACAGCAGAGGGCTAATATCAAAAATACATAACTCAAGAAATTAGATATCAAAAACCACATAACCCAATTACAAATAGGCTACAGACCTAAATGGAGAATTGTCAATAGAAGAATCTCGAGTAGCCGAGAAGCACTTAAAGACAGTCATCAGGGAAATATAAACCCGAGATTCCAACTTATACAATCAGAATGGCCAAGATAAAACACTCAAGTGACAGCACATGCTGGTGAGGATGTGGAGCTAGGGGCCACTCCTCCACTGCTGCTGCGAGTGAAAACTGGTACAGATACTTTGGAAACCAATTTGGTGGTTTCTCAGAACACTGGGAAGAGTTCTACCTAAACACCCAGTCATCCTGCTCCTGGGCATATACAAAGACACTTGCTCAACTATATTCATAGCAGCTTTAGTTGTAATAGCCAGAACTGGAAATAGCCTAAGTGTCCCTTGACAGACGAATGGATAAAGAATGGAAAATGTGGTACATTTACAAAATTAAATATTACTCAGCTACTAAAAACAATGACATCATGAAATTTGCAGGCAAATGGATGGAAGTGGAAAAGATCATCCTGAGAAAGGCGACCCAGACCCAGAAGACACACGTGGCACATACGCACCCAGACCCAGA
>JANHMN010000011.1:1706660-1717962 GCA_030674055.1 Rhabdomys pumilio
CACACGTGGCACGCACGCACCCAGACCCAGAAGACACACGTGGCACGTATGCACCCAGACTCAGAAGACACACGTGGCATGTATGCACCCAGACCCAGAAGACACACGTGGCATGTACGCTCTTATAAGAAGATATTAGCCATAAACTACAAGATAACCGTGCTACAATCCACAGACCCAAAGAAGCTAAGTAACAGGGAGGACATAACAGGGGTTGCTTGAATCTCACTGAAAAGGGGAAGTAGAACAGGCATGAAGGGTAGAGGATGGAAGGGAACTGGGTTGTATGAAGGGTAGGAAGAGGGATCAAGTGGGAGGAGCTCAGACGGAGAGAGTATGGGAAGAGGAAAGTAGCACTGGGGAGGCATCTCTGGGACAATGGAAACTCTCAGGAATTGATGAGGGTGAGCCTAGCAAGATTCCTGTGGGAATATGGAATCTGAATCAGCCATCTCCTATGACCAGAAAAGACTTCCAATGGAGGTGCTGGGACACCAACCCAGCCACAAAACCTGAGACCCACAATTTGTCCTGCCTACAAAATACACAGGGATAAGGATGAAGCAGAAATGGAGGGAAAGGCCAACCAATGATTGGTCCATGAGAGAGTCCTTCCCTGACATTATTAATGATATTTTGCTGTACTTGGAGATAGGAGGCTAGCATAACTGTCGTCTGAGAGGCTTCACCCAGTATCTGATGGAGACAGATACAGAGGTCTACAGTCAAACATTAGTTAGAGTCGGGGGAGTCCTGTGGAAGAAAGAAGGACTGAAGCAGGCATTGAGGTCAAGGACACCACATGAAAATGTACAGAAGCAACTAATCTGGGCCCATAGTGGCCCACAGAAACTGAACCATCAAACAGACAGCATACACGGAATGGACCTAGGCTGCTACCCATATCTAACAGCTGCACAGCTCCGTCTTTATGTGAGACTCTGAACAGCAGGAGCAACTGTTGCCTCTGACTCTGCTGCCTGCCTTGTGACTGCCTTGCCTAGCCACAATAGAAGACATGCCTAGTCTTACTGCAACTTGACATGCCAAGGTGGGTTGATATCCACAGCAGGCCTCCACTGGAAAATGGGGGTGGGGGAGATGAGAGGGAGGGATTGGGAAAAGAAGAGGGGGAGGAAGATGTGATTAGGATGCAAAGTAAACAAAAAGAGACATAAATAAATAAATATTGAGTAATTCTTATTGAATTATTGCTGGCTCATGTCATAGGCTTTCTAAATTAAAAGGTTTAGTTAGCATATAAAAATCATATTTTATTGAAAGTCAAGAAAAAAAGACTAGTTTTCAAAACTGAACGGAAACAGTAAAAGATAGCAGTTCACACAACAAGCAGATATCACGACGGATACGTGGCATTCAGTTTCCAGGCTTTGTTCCATGTTTGGAAGATGCTACCTGTAACAGTTATCTCAGAGCTTACTCATAATTTAGAAAACAATCAGCCTTTTCTTAGGAAGGAGAATAGGACCTGCACGGTGTTAGGATGAATGTCCATAGTAGGGCTCAGCTCTCAGTGCCAGTCTTGATCCCTCCTCTCCCTGTCTTTAAGGCCTTGCTCCTGCAGCAGATTCTTGCTTTCAAAGATGCATCTTAGAAGCTTGTATGCTTACCCTAATTCAAAAAAGACTGTTTTACTGAATCCCTGTGAGTATTCAAATTTAAAAGCATTACACTGGTTTATTTTAATTTTTTTTTTTACCTCCACTAATGATTGAAGAGCTAATGAGTTGCACTGATGTTTATGTGACTTTATAGAGCAAGTTACTGCAAGAAACATACAATTTGAAAACATAAACAAATACACTAACCATTTTTGTACTTAGTATGTGCCTTGTAAAAAGTTCTTGTGCCTGCTCCATTCATCTGATGCAAACCTACTTACTTGGTCCTGGAGAACAGCGATGGACAGTACCTTAATGGAACTGATATTCCAGTACGGGAGTAACAAACAAGTAAAACATGAGGTACATCTGCCCTGCTTATTATTCTTTTACTGTGAGAAAACAAGCAAGACAACTGCAAGAAAGCATTCAATAATTGGGGGTTGCTTACAGTTTCAGAGAGCTAGTCCATCATCACCAATGGCAAGGTAGAACCAGCTAAGAGCTCACATCTGATCCATAAGGTACAGGCAGAGAGGGGCATGGGAGAGAAGAAGGGGGGGGGAAGGGAGGAGAGGGAAGAGAAAGAGGGGAGGGAGGGGGGAGAGAAACTGGGTCAGGTGTGGGCTTTTGAAATAAATCTCAAAAACCTATTCCCCAGTGACACACCTCCTTCCACAAGGCTTCATCTCCTACTCCATCCCAAATGGTTCCACTTAACCATAGATCAAACATCCAGATATATGATTGATTCTATGAGGGTCCTTTGTTTCAAATCACCAGAACAAGTGGCTAAAATAAAAGCTATGGGAAAATGTGCAGAGAAACAGTGAATGTGTGTGTGTGTGTGTGTGTGTGTGTGTGTGTGTGTGTGTGTGCGCGCGCGCGCGTGTGCGCATGCATGTGCGTGTGCATCAATACTCATGCATGAGTGTTTGTGAAAAAGTAACATTTAAGTAAGATGGTGATCTATGATAAAGACTTGAAGAAAGTCAGAGACTCCAGAATGGACTTCTAAGGGCTGTTGAACACTTACATACAGCTCTTTGTTTAGTGATCACGGCAACAATATATGTAGGTACATTTATTATTCCCACTTACAGACAGGAAATTGAGGTGTAAAAATACACAGAGCACCACTTTATGGCCCACCACTTGGTGTTTCCAAGGCCCGCTGTTCTCATAGTTCCTACTTCCAGAGCATTCCTCATGACCTTTGACCATGTGGCCTGTAGAGAAAGGGTGACTAGTTCCTGATTTCCTTTTCACTTCCTTGATGCTCAGGTAAAACAGGAAGCTACATAGCTGCACATTAATCATATAGTTAGGAACCTGGGCAGGAGAGAAGCTGTGTTCTTTAGCTATGCCAAAGGATAAGCTAAATTAGATGAATATCTTCCTTCACTTGTAAATTAATTTCTAATTGCTTTGCTTTTATCAAGCCATTCAACTACTAACAAGATGTCCTCATTTACTGGAGCCTACATAATAGGATAATCAATTACAACAGTACGTTTAAAAAGTGATTTGACAGGAAACAGAAAATGAAGTTATGCTTCCTAAGATAAATGAAAGAATTTCCTCGTTAGTCTCCTGCTGAGGAAGGCAGAATGGACTTTATCAGTCACAGTCCTCCAGGCACAAAAGCCAGAATGTGAGTAAGTACTGGCCCTGCAGAAGTAGGCGCTGCAGTTAGTTATCTTTTAAATCAACAGACCTGGAACTTTCAGAAGGAGCTAGGAAATAGATGAAGGGAGACAGGTTTGCTTAAAAAGGGCTGGCAATGACATTTGTTGTCATTTAACCGACATAACATTCTTGTTTTCAGTAAGCTCTCAGCAGCACAATTGTACATTTGTACATGACTTGGCAAGCCGAGCTTTTGGGTACAATTTACCTAAAGACAAAGGGTCTAGTAGCTTCTGCTGACCTCATAGCTCCTACCTCCAGAGCTTGCCTCATGACCTTTGACCGTATGGTCTGTTGAGAAAAGGTGACTAGTCCCTATTTCCTCCTCACTCCTTGATGCTCAGGCAAAACAGGAAGCCACATACCTGTACATTAATTGTATAGTTAGGATCTGGGAGGAGAGAAGTTGTGTCCCTATCCATTCCAACAAAGATACAAACCCTAGCAACCAAAGAAAAAGACACCACTTGATAACATAGATGTTTTTCTTTTCCTCTCCCAAGTCTAAATACCAGTATATGAAGAGTAGCAACGGTTGTTAACTTTAAAGTCAAGGACCCTTCTGTTGAGCTTAGCTCTTGTTCTCAGTATCCAACTGCATTTGAAGCATAATTAATAGCATGATAAGCTCAAGTTGCGGGAGAGTTAAGTGAGAGGCCCCTTCCATGAGTTCCCCTACAAGGAACTTGTCATAAAGTGGGCTTACTCAACGTTAGAAGAGCTATTAACACGCGTACTAAAAGTCATCTTTTCTCGGGGCCTCTTGGAGTTCCTCTGTGTGGGCATGTTCCTTAAGAAGAAAGTGGGTGGACAAGAGCGCGCTGGGTACAATTTGTGTGTTTGCAAGAGCAAGCAGAGGCTTCCACTGAGGGGGAACATATGTTTCTGGGGCTCCATCTGTGCAAAAAGCTCCACGTCCAGAAGTGCTAAGGATAAAAAAAGACTTTTATAATACTTTTATTTTGTACATCTTTCATCATCTGTGAACACTTGGAACAGTGTAACTGACCCTAATTAACTAGAAGTGCTACTCACAGCACAAGGACAAGTTCCCACTGCACCTGTCCTAAGGGCAGCTCCTCCCACAATCCTTCGCGAGCCGAGTGTACGTGGGGCCTCTGAGGACGTGCTCGCCCGGGTCTGAGTGCGCCTGCTTTGCAGGAGCCACGCCCCTGTCCCCTGCGGGCCTGGGTCCCTGCGGGGTGGGGCGGGGCCTGCGGCGGGGCGGGGCGGGGTTTGCGGCCGGTCCCCACGCCTCTGCGGCTTTGCCGGCAGGTCCTGGCAGTCCCTCCCAGGTCACCCCACCGACGCGATGGCCGTCCCCGGCTCTCTGGCCGAGTGTGGCTACATCCGGACCGTGCTGGGCCAGCAGATCCTGGGTCACCTGGACAGCTCCAGCCTGGCCTTGCCCTCGGAGGCCAGGCTGAGACTGGCGGGCAGCAGCGGCCGCGGCGACCCGGTGGCCCGGAGCCAGCGGATCCAGGAGCAGGTGCAGCAGACCATAGCCCGCCGGGGCCGGAGCTCCGCGGTCCGCGGTGAGTCAAGCCCCACCCGACGTGCTTGTCGTAGCTCTCGGCCGCGCGGACCGGTGTCCGCCCGCCCACCTGTTGCTCACCTTCCCTTCTGACGCGTGGTTGGTCGCTTTCGAACGCTTCCTCCCTAACCTTTGGTTCAAGCCGACCTTATTCGTTTGTTAATTACACAATTGTCTGTATTAAAGAATTCGATCGGTTTCACCTTTCACCGCTCGCTCCTGGTTCGTGTCCTGAGACTCTAAAAGCACTTTGGGATTTCATGCAGACTTTTGTATGCGAGATTGTTTTTCTGGAAAAGGGCGGTTTGAGCTTTTATTTAGATGTTTTAGAGTTTACGACTCTATAAATACTTTTAGAAAGAAACCTTGAAAGCCCTGCAGCTCCTCCGTCCTCTAAATTGAGGTTACCTCGCCCATGTACTTAGGAGTGCTCCACTCAGTATCTGCTGTGAGTATTTGATCTGCGACTGAACAAATTGAGCAAGTTGGCTTTGGGCCTGGGAGCAACTTCAACACCCTGTGGAGGATAAGGAGGAGGAAGGAGACTTTGGCCAGGCTGCAGGTAGCCCCGCCTGCCCACCTCACACCCACACACCAGCACCCGCACCATCAGATGCGTGGGTGCAGAACCGCCCTAATTAAAAAAATAATCAAACCCCCACCACGCAGACTAGTGACAGAAATGTGGTTGATCAGAAAGATCAGAAGCTCTGGTAAATGTGGTTACCATTAAGAATAATAGTGCTTCCACGCCAGCGTGTGGATTTCAAATAGCAGTCTGGGAGGCTGTTTGCATACTTGAAAAAGTAAAGAGGTGTTTAATTATTTTAAACTCGTGTAACTGAGTGCCTGTGTTCCTAATTAGGCTATGTGGTCCACACTTTATGCTATCTTTTAAAAAGGAACTGTGTGTTGTTTTTTCATTTCTCTTTCCATATGTGTAGATATAGATAAGATTTTTAAGATATGTCCTCAAGCTTCCTGTCCTTGCCTCCCATGTGCTAGGATTACAGACATGAACCACCTGGGGTTTCTGTGGACCGAAGCTTAGAGACAAGGAAACTGAGCAAATAAACAACAGTCAAGATTCCAGATAGAAAGTGGCAGAGGTGGTTTCTAAAAGCCAAAATGTGGAGTTTTAAACCTACCGTTAGCTATGGCATTAAGTGTTTGATTGGACTCCTTTTCCTCTAAGTAAAACTAAGGAGTTTCTAAGAGGATGAGAAGGTTTACACAAGAAAGAACTGCCTTATTCCCTGGTGAGAAGAAAAACCATAATTCGGGGTTAGGAATGTGGCTAAGGACTCCAGGACAACTGAGGCCTGTGTTTGGCCAGTTTTGCCATTGCATCCTGCAGTGTGAACAGCCTCTGCCCAGTGCTAACCTGGAACTGAAGAGCCTCTCTGTTAAGGGAACACAGTGCATATTAAAGATTCTTCCTTATCCTATAAGGGTGGCCAGCCCAGAAGAACAATCAGCCATCAACTAGTAAACAAATGGAGGGGGGCATCCAGTGTGGGCAGAAGGAACACAGCTTTGCTAAGCACCTATCATGTGGGAAACTGTCATCTGCAATCTCATGTATTTCCATTCCATTATGTCCTTTAATGGAACTGAAAAGGTAATGACCTAGATAAGATGATCTGTCTCAAGTGGGAGGCGTATGTCTGTCAACAGTTGTAGGATGATGGTCCAAGCCTCACAAAATTGGTGTCTCCTCTCTACAAAATAATACAGGAGCTGTTTGGTGAATCCAACCACTGCCACGGAATGTGTTCTTTTAAGGGGCATCATTCAGGTGCTGAATCAAACACATGTTTGGTATGCTTCGTAACAAGAAGTTTAAGCCCAAGGAAATGCAGTCCTGAATCAAAAGCCATTAAGTACCCAGAGAACAGCAAGGGTGCTGCAGAGTGCTCAAATGATAAACTCTCTCAGCCAAAGAGAATTTTGAAAATCTGTTTGGAGGAACTGTGATATTAACTCCCCACCCCCACCCCCAGACTCTGAAACTAGGATTTTTAAATCTCAGATATTTGCTAGGATTGGGCACAGAAGTAGTTGGAGATGTGAAGAGGTGAGCAGAAATATTTCATAGAGCCAAGTTGACGTGGAAGAACAAGGGCACAGCCTTGGTGCTTCTGTGCTTCTGTTCAGTTGAGTGGTTCTTCCAACTAAGGGATAAAGCCAGGAGCTATTTTTGATTACAACAGAGCTCTTTGGCAGGCTGAGCAGAAGTGCAGCTTAGGGGAGGGGAAGTCATGAGACCCCCTACTTTGAAAGGAGGTCAGCCACAGGGACCGGGCTCCATGGACTCTGGAGCAGCAGCATGAGGTGACTCCCACCTGTTTAATCCAAGTTCTTAGAAAGTGTTTGGGACTCCTGGTGGCTGTATTGCTTTTATATTTTCCTTATATCTGTGTCCTGTCTGTAGTGTGGAAACACAGCAATACCGAAACAGTGCTGATCTGGAAAGAGTGACCCTGATGTCACTCCCCTTAGCCCCAGTGCCCTGGAGAATTCTGGATTGTTGACATACCAGAAAGGATGAGGCAGCAGATAGTCTGCCGAAAGATTTGTGGTTAATACCTTGTAAGGCTCTTTCACCCTCCGTGTCTTTCTTATAGTGTATGTTTTCACTGTAAGTCACTCACTGACATTTGGTATCATTTTAAACTGCTGAAATATTTTAAAGTCAGTTTTATCTCTTAGGTTCAAAGGTGTGTGTGGCTGCATTATAAAATAAGCATATGTTTTTATCAAATTTTAAAGTCTTACAAAAGTCAGAATGAAGCATTTAAAAGTGACAAAAAAAGATAGCAAAGATAGCAAAAATTATACTGTAAAGCACTGTTTTACTTATTGCATTGTCTTTCTCTCTGTATAGTGCCTGAATAGGAGGAAAGTGTAGTCTGTAGTGCTTGTGACCGCACAGTGAACTATATTCTAATTCACTTTACAAGGTCTTTGAAGACCTACCGTAAAAGCTTCAACCATGCTTGTTACTTTCATGATTTCCTGATGAGGCTACTATCAGTATTGGGGATTAAAGTGGATTCTGAAGAGAGGACTACACATTTATTTTGGGATTCAAATGGTACCATTAACAAAAGCCAAGTGTAGTGGCTCATGCCAGTAATCCCAGTACTGAGGTGGCTGGGTCAGAAAGAAGGATGGTTGTGAGTTTAGGACCAGCCTAGTCTATAGCATAAAACCCTGTTTGTGAGACAAAGGCAGTTAAAAGGTGCTGCTACAAAGAGACGTTATCTCATAATTGTCATTTATAGTTGCCAATAATAGACTTGCCCTTTTAGAGAAGTAAAATAAAAGCTTTTAATGATTTTTAACTAAACTAGAAATTCAATTTTAATGTAAAACCAATGCTAAACTAACTGGAGATAAAATAGCATAAAGCTTTGCACTGTAAGACTCCTTTGCTAAAGGGTATTACATAAATGAATCACTCTTGAGCGAGAGGATTAGTCAGTTCTGAGACAGGAGACAGGAGGGGAGAAGCGGGCGGGCAGGACAGCACTCATGCTGTTCTGAATGTGAATGTCATTCAGACCTCATGGTGCAGGGACTTCCATGTTATCCCATAGCACACTTTCATTCAGATTTGGTAAAGTAAATTTTTTATGTGAGGGTTTTCTGTTTTTACAACCTTATGATTATACTCTGTCAAAATAGAACACCAACAAAATGAAGGTTAGAAAGAACAAACTTCTCATGTGGAAAGAACATATCCTTTTGTGGGTAAAGGGCAGAGTGGGAGAAGGGTAAGGATGCTCGCTGCAGAATCAGCGGAATTGTGAGAAACCAAAAATCCGGGGTCCCTGGATTTGATTATTGAAAAAGCACTACTCTTTAGAGCAGGAATCATCTTAAGGAAAAGACCTGGCTGCTGTCAGAGTCGTCCTCTGCTAGTGTGCTGTTGTCATGGGAACAGAAGGCCAGTCTTTAGAGCTCATTATTCTGGCTGTTTGTGGCTTGTGGTGCCTTCTCTTACAGTATCCTTTTGTATATCAACTTTAAAACTTTTTTCTCATGTATTAAAATGAGGCTTGTTTTACTTTATCTTCATATTGTTCAACATTAATATTGATATAGAACTTAATAAGAAATATGTGACTTGAACACCAGATTTGATTTATGTGATCTACAATGAGAGTGTTTGCTTCCTGCTCAGATGAGCTTCAAGGTACTCAAATTATTAATTATTTAATTCTGAGATAAATGTAGACCTCTATTTTGTGCAAATATTCAAATGTATTTATTTATACACAAGTCTCATGCTCCTCTTTGGGAAAGAAACACTAAGTATCATCAGCAAGACTGGATATAGACCATGAATTAATATATTTTTTAATCTTTGTGCTAAAGTAACCTCTTCCCTTCAGTTCACTAAATTAAGAATAAACAGTGTATAAGGTTTCCTTTATAATAGAACAACAGTTCTCAACCGACATACCAAATATTTATATTACGATTCATAGCAGTAGCAAAATCATAGTTATAAAGTAGCAATGAAATAATTTTTGCGGTTGGTGGTCATCATACATGAAGAACTGTATTAAAGGGTGGCAGCAT
Organism: Rhabdomys pumilio; assembly: GCA_030674055.1. Classification (NCBI taxonomy): domain Eukaryota; kingdom Metazoa; phylum Chordata; class Mammalia; order Rodentia; family Muridae; genus Rhabdomys; species Rhabdomys pumilio. The sequence continues at coordinate 1,716,096 of JANHMN010000011.1, forward strand.
TGGGAAGACTGTGACGACTATAAGAGAAACATTAAAAAAAACTATTGTATGTCTTTTATACATTGGATATGGGGCTTGAAAGTATACATTTAAGTGTTTAGAGATATGATTGGCAGCTTAGTATGTAGGCCTAAATAAAAGTACTTAAAGTAGTCTGCAGCATCACCGTCGAAGGAATGAACATACTAACTGACATATAGCTTAACTATAATAATGTTAGTTGACCCAAGCAATAATATCCAAATTCTATAATTTTATCATTTCCAGAATTTCAAAGACAAAACATTGTGTGTTTGAAGCTTTCTGGTTACTTTAGACTTAGGATCACATCAATTTACTGAATCTTGTAAGATTGTAAAAGTTTTTAGATTTTTATTCTTTTTTTTAAATTTTTTGCTCTGAGTGTTTTTCATGCATGAGTCTTGCACCACATACGTGTAGTGCCCACAGAGGCCAAAAGGGGCATCAGATTCTCCAAGAAACTTGTGAACCACCCTGTGGATATTGGTAATCAGACTTGGGTTTTCTGCAGGAACAGCCTGTGCAGTTCTTACCCATTAAGCCATCTCGTCAGCCGCAGATTGCTGAGTTTTTATTTTTATTTTTTTTTAGTTGAAGGATAGAAGCAAATGAACATTTTTCTTGATTGGTAGACAAAGGTCTACATACAAGTCATACAGATAAGAAGTTTACAAATACATATCCAAATATAGAATCACCCCGACAAACAGTGTCAGATTTTCTGATTCCTCAGTGAGAGTTCTCTACATTTTGTAGAAAGCAGTTTCCTTTCTTCACCATGTACCCAGAAACACAGAGGAGGGGTGACGCCTGAGGAGGTCCACGGCTGCTGACCTCACTGCAGAGATGCATAGACCAGCAGCAACCTGCGGGGTGGCGCTGACCTAACCTGTGTACAGAGGCTATTGTGGATGTCTGAGTGACTCTGCTCATGAACATGTAATTCTCAGGTGCTGCTGCAGGACTCCTGAGAAGTGTAGTATGCGATACAGCTCTTTGTGTGGAGGAGGAAAGGTCCACTTCATAAGAACCTCTTGCTGCTCTGATCTGGCCCTGCTCTGTTTTCCATGCAACTACTAAGTGAAGACTCTAAATTCTCTGTGGTTGTTTCTGAAATGCCTTTGAGTTTCGGCTGCTATCTACAGGAATAGAATGTTTTCCTCCTGGCATTCCAAATTCTCTGTGATGTGATGCCTGCAGCTGTCACGCTCATTCTTTCCTATCACTACCACGTCCTCAGCAAACACACACAGTTTATCTTGTTATTCTCATGCCTCCCCAACTCCCTCCTTCCTTTCTCTCTGCCTGGCTAACTCAGTTCACTTGTGTCACTTTATAGGTAGCCTTCCCCTATTCCTCTCTTCTGCCACATACTGGAGATGGGGATTTTAAGTGCTAGTTAAAGAATGTGGTAATTGTGAATCATAGAAGGTTTCAGCAAGAAAGAAACATAAAAATGCAAATTTTCCGAGGAAATGCATTTGGCTTTAAATATAAGAAATATTTAAAGAAAAAAAAGCAGTTCTGCTCAGTAAAGTGAGAAGGTTGGCCCCAGCCAATGAAAAATTGAGATATAATGGGTTGAGATTCCTCATTAAAAACAACAACAACAACAACAACAACAACAAAGCATATTGAAAAATTGTAATTGTTTGTTTTTGACCTGAAAGTTTCAGTGGACTTTTGGCATTTCGCAGGATGGCCTCCCACCCCTAAGCTGGAGGAGATAACCTAGCTTCACATCAAGAGCAGCTGGGATTTTTGAGACACAGGAATGCAACCAGCTTAGCAATTAAAACAGAAGGAGAAGGAGAAGGAGAAGGAGAAGGAGAAGGAGAAGGAGAAG
>JANHMN010000011.1:1717972-1761585 GCA_030674055.1 Rhabdomys pumilio
AAGAAGAAGAAGAAGAAGAAGAAGAAGAAGAAGAAGAAGAAGAAGAATTATTGATTGTGGTTTTTGTTTTCAGCCTTTTGTGATAGCTAAGAACTCAGTCTGTGTAGACAGGTTGACCACAAACTCACACATCTGCCTGTCTTTGCATCAACCTCAGAAGTGCTTGGGTTACTGGATGCCACCATGCCCATCACTCCTGTCCCTCTTACCTAAGGGCAATTTAAGAACAGTTCAGCAACGGCTACTTCCATCTTCAAATTAATGTTTGTACAATGATTATTTTTTTCTTGTGAAGTGAGATTTTCTCAATGAACCAGAATGAACTATAAATTCTGGACTCTAATAATCCTCCCCATTCAACCTACAGACACACGCCATCATGCCCAGTGCTATACCATCTCTCTCTGGAGTCTTAAGAAAAATACAGCCACAATAATCAGACAGCTAAGATTCCAAGTAAATCTTTATCTATAACCACGGTTCCAAAAAGCACCACAAAACTACTTCAGGTTGTGGGGGCAGCAGATAGGAACAGTGCTGATGTTGGCGAGCAGTCAGATAACTTATTGCTGATTTTAGGTAAAACGAACACACTGTAATTTTTGTCATTTTTATTGGGATGTTGTTGTTTTAATGCAGTCTCATATTGTTCTGTGTATCTTGAATTCATTAGTTCAAATGTTCCTCCTTCCTCAGCCTCCTCAGTAGCCTGTTCACCACACTCTTCTCAAATTACTTTGCAAACCAAACCAAACAGTAAATCTGCTGTGGTTGTTTGAATGAGAATGGCCCCCATGGGCTCATATTTGAATGCGTAGTTCCTAGCTGTTGGAAGTGTTTGGGGAAGGATCAGGAGATGTGGCCTGTTGGAGGAAGTGTATCCTTAGAGGAGGGCTTTAAGGTGTCAAACTTCCACACCAGGCCAGTCTCTCTCCACTTCTGTCATATGGATAAAGAAGTCTCAGCTGTGCTCCAGTGCCATGCCTGCCTGCCTGCCAATCACCATGCTTCTCGCCATGATGATCATGGACTCACCCTCTGACACTGTAAGAAAGCCTCCAATTAAATGCTTTTTTTCTTCTATAAGCTGTCTTGGACATGGTGTCTGTCTCATCACCAATAGAAGAGGAAGTAAAACATTGAGTTTCTTATTCATCAGCTGATTAATACTTATTTGCCTGTACACACTCCATAGGAAGTTTCTTTGAAGATAGGCGGAATATAAGCTTTATTTATTTTACCTCCCCCAGACCCTTAAGACTCAAGCCTTTTGTGTTACCCTATGTCTATACTGCTAGTCTTCAATCCTATGCCAGCATAACCTTTGCACCTGCCTCCTAGTTGTCTGTACTGTGAACTGGACCAGGGAATGAGGGGGAACAGCTAACCTTTCCCTCATTCAGTGGTAAGGGCACTGAGACACAGCAGTCCCTTAATCGTCTAGGGACTTCGATGCAAGGCACACCAGCATTTGTGGCTTGAATGCAAAGCAGAAATTTTGACATAGCAGATGTGAAATAAAGTTAGAGATTTTATTTTTTAATAATATTTTAATATTAGCCTGAGAATTAAGGTTAAGAGAGAAAGCAAGGTGTTCAATGGAGGTAACATGCCTAAGATCCCAAAGATGGGAAGTGAGACACACCCAAGTGTGGGTACAGGCTCCTCAAGGGAAAGTCATGGTTGTTTTAGCATTAGCCACGTGTGCCATCCTAGTGGCTCTCAGAAGGCACAATTTCACAAAGTTGCAAGAAGTCCCCCCTCCTTTTTATAAGTGGCTCTGGAGATTCTTTCCATAGAGTTATGATCTGATGTAAATGTAAAGCCAGAAGTCAGTAGGGCCGAACATAACATGGTGTCTGTCTCCTGCCAATGGAGTTTCTGCTGAGATTCCCAAGGAACTGTAAGATGATAGCCGGGAAGTCTTTCACTGAGTTGCTAGTTGTACTGGGTTCTTCTTTCTTCAAAGGCATAAGTCTTCAATGAATTCCTGAGTCAGAAGCTTCTCTCTCTTTCCAGGCCTCATGAATTTCTGGTTAACAAATATTTCAGTGCCTTGAAAGGGACAGGTACAAGCCTCTCCTCAGAAACCAGACAAAAACGTTTGATTGGCATCAGGAAATAGGGACACACGTGCAAACATAATTCAAATGGATTCAAACTGTATTTAGCTTTCTAGTTACAACAATCTTCATTTTCCCGCCAAGTAATTTGTGCATAATTATTAGCCTCGTGAAATGCGAACATTTAAACACTTTGTTGGAAAGTGCTGAAACTGTTCTGTTCTCGGCGTCTCTCTTGAGGCTCTTAGGATAGTTGAGTGTCTTTCTTCCTCACACGTGTAAAAGAAACGCTACAGGACAGAAATTAAAAACAGGAAGGACACTACCTAGGCTTTAGAAGTCTTTTATTTTCCACTTAAGAGATTACAAAACAGATGCCAAGAGAAGGCTAAAGAGGCAGGAGAGGGCCAGTGCTCTCTTCCACCGCAGGTTCCTCTGAGATGAGTCATCAAGGGTGTGAGCCATGCATCACTGAGCACAGGGCCTTGCTTTCCCTAAAGTGTTTGTGGAACAGTCCGCCAGTGTCCTGATTTCACAGGCACAGTCATCAGAGAAGAGAGGTTAATTTCTTAGCCACCAGCTCACAGTGCCAGCACACCTTCGCCTAGCTTTAGATTGCTCAGTGGTGTCTGTGAGTACACCGCCCACCACCTTGTTTACAAGAGCCCCCTTATCTAGTAGGGAACAGCAAGAAATTCCAGAGCTCCTACCCTGGGAGCACAGCTTATCTCAGATTTAAAAAGCCGAACTTCCTGGGACAGAACCAAGCCGGTGACCCCCAGCACTGGCCAGTCGGCAGCATCACTGGACTTTCCTAAAGTCCTCTCGTCTATGTGGGTTTTGTACTTTCCGTTGTTTTCTTGTTTCGATTTGTCTGGGGTTTTGCTTTTTGTTTGTTTGGTTTTTGTAAGTTGCTTGATTTCATTTAGGCTGTCTGCAACTCAGAAAGAGAAATTTCAGGATTATTGGCATATACCTCCTGGCACTTGGAAACACCCAGTAAATGTTTTGATAACCTCTGACCATTTGTCTTTCCAAATGACAGCTTTCAACCAGTGTTTTAAAACACTTACATATAAACTTAAATGCTTGTCATCCTTCTGATCATTGTTGACTGGTACATTTGCATTCTAAATTACTTTAACATTTTCTTAATTTCAGGGAACCTTCACAGAACCAGCAGTGTTCCTGAGTATGTCCACAAGCTGCACTTGGTTGAGAATGACTTTGTTGGAAGGCAGTCACCTGTCACTAGGGACTATGACATGCTTAAGGTAGGACATCAGTAAACATAACCTGTGATCAGATTATCAGGAAAGCAGTTTCAGACTCTGGGAGCAGGGGATAATTTGTCTCAAGTGGTCTCCTTTCCCAGTTTTTGAGAAAATTTGTGTAAACATTATGGAAAACTGGGACTTTAAAGTTTAAAAGTTTAAACAATATTAAATTCTAGTACAAATAAATACAACTCAGGGTAACCCAAAGGTACTGACTTCCATTTTATTAAAAGAAATGGGCATGTTAAATTGTAATCCCAAAGTCAGTCATTAATGCTTTATTTACGTGTTATTTCTCTCATATAGGCTGGAGTGACTGCCACTTACGGAAATCGTTGGGGCAGAGGGACAGCACAGTACAGTTCCCAGAAATCAGTGGAGGAGAGATCCTGGAGGCAGCCTCTGAGGAGACTTGAGATTTCCCCAGATAGCAGCCCGGAGAGGACCCACTATGGGCACAGCGAATACCAGTATGCCTGGCGGAGCCACGTGGTGCCTGGTGGGCGCCTCACCCTGCCACGCTATGCACGCTCAGAGATCCTGGGCCTGCGCCAGGCTGGCACAGCCCGCAGGCCACCCGGGTACGGGTCACTCAGCGATGCTGTCTTCGACAGCCAGCTCAACCCTGCGATTACAACCCACCCTCCTGGCACCAGCCACAGCGCGGGCAGCCTGCTGGAGGAGACCACTGTGCGCGTGAGCCAGGCTCGGCTTCAGGGCATGCAGAGCAGAGCCGCCCGCTCTTCCTGGCCCCGGAGCTCAGTCCGCAGCACCCTGCAAGAGACAGGAAGGATGCTGCCCACCGCAGGCCAGGCTGCCGTGGGCAGCGGGGATGCACACGGGGACAGGAGCGCCTTCACTGACGCCCAGCTGGGGTGAGCCTCCAAACGTGCCTCACAGTTTTACACTGTGTTTATGCATTAACTTACCTTTTGCGCCAGTCTTCTAGCTTTTTGCTAATGTCCGACTTAACCCTGTATTCTCAGCACCCTAAGAGCGAGGCAGGTTCACAAAGGACGCGGTAAAAATGTATCCTGAAAGAGGAATGAAAAAGTGAAAGAAGACAGAGATAAAATAACGACTTTTTGCAGCCTGGATCCTTTTGTTACTTGAATTCTACAATCACTGGCTGTAGAATATTGTTTTTAATGGACGGTGTAATTTTCATAGAATATTTATAGAATATTTAATTATATTTCAAAGAGTAATCTCTTATGGAGATTCTCACATTCTAGAGACTAAGAGGAGTTAACTCTTATTTCTGAAGGGAAAGTTTTGCTTCCCCCAGGAAAGAGAGGCAAAGAGGCTTTCCTGTATTGAGGACCCAATGGCAGCTGCCTTCCTGCTGGTGTCCTGTACAAATCAGAGCCTTTGCTGCTGCCGGAAACACCACGCACCTGCACTCCGAGTCCTCTGCCCTTACTCTGCTGTTTCACATTTCCCTTTGGCCAGACACTGTCTCCAGACTCTACCTTTTTATGCCCTCCGAGTATATTTTCATCTGTGTGGGTCTTTCGTACGGAATATCTAAATACAACTGTAAACTTACATTGTGATGCAAAGTACTAAACTAAGGGTTTATTGTCCCAGAAGATTGGGAATGTTTCAGTCAGGCAGTGGCTGATGGCAGTTGGAACAGTCTTGAGGGTAGAGGAGACACTCAGCACTTGTCCAAAATAGACTAAAGAGAAAGGTGGTTTTTTGTTTGTTTGTTTGTTTTAAATTACCAAGTAAGGAGCTGGAGAGATGGCTCAGTGGTTAAGTGCACTAGCTGCTCTTCCAGAGGACCCAGGTTCAGTTCCCAGCACCCACATGACAGCTTTTCATTGTCCAATTCCAGGGGTTCTGACAACTTCACACAGATATACATACAGGCAAAACACCAATGCACATAAAATAAAAATAAATAATAAAAGAAATCACCAAGTGAAACATTATACATAGATTTTTCTATAAATGAAATTTCTGTACTTCTTAGAGTTGAATAATTCAACAAATGAACCTTAGATGTCTCCAGAGTGCCCTGTACTCTGTATACATCCCTGTATAAAGCCCTATAGAGAGAAAAATTTGGGGTGAGGGTCTGGGAGAGGAAAATAAGCAGAGCGTGTTGTAAGCAACCGCTCTGTGCGGAATGATCAGAGAGTGGAGAGCAGTGCACTCTGGGATCAGATAAAGAGACTAAGAAGAGTGGACCTTCAGTAAATCATCAGGCAACTTGCCACCTACAGCAGGTGGAGCAAACAGCAGTCACACAGACTGTCCTGAATATCATGTTTATTCTAATTGTTACTCTAACAATAGGAAATCATATATCCTTATTTTCTAACATATAAAGGAGAATTCTTTACAAAGGAAAGTAAGCCCCAAAGCATCCAGTGTTTATATACTGTTTGAAGCAGGGGGAGGAGCCATGGAGCAGAGACCAGGAGCTGTGCCTCTGAAAGCTAACAGAAGATAAGTGTTTGTTTATTAACAGAAGATAAGTGTTAGTGTCTCTTTCAGCCTAATCACTAGCCTCTGAGGATAAGACTATCCTGTCTTGTGCAAGGAGGTTACCTTTCTTCTGGGAAGTTTTGTGGCCTGCTTTGAGTAGCACAGGGAGGCCCAAGACTGCTTTCCTATCTGTGGTTTCCAAGTACCTTTCAATCTGACATAGTCAGTAATGGAAACTGCATATTGTGAGGTGATATATTCTAAAACCTCAAAAAGGTTTTTTTCTTTCTTATTTTGGACTCTAGGTTTCCTGTTGGAAAAACTTGCAGTTATACTTCTGTCTCCTGTTTTTAATTAATAATTTGTGAAGAATAATCAGTTGACCTTTTGTAATGGAATGCTGACCGCACTGGTCATCACTAATTTTGTTTACATTGAGCATGTCATACAGACATCAGGACCACTGAGGACGTAGCATCTTCCCATCTCTTACACACGCCTGCTTTCAGCTGGGTCTTTCTTTCTATAGTTACTTCCCAGTTGAAGGCTTGCTTTACTGTCTCAGCTTGGACTCTTGTGATGCCCTCAGAAGTGTCTGTCTCTAAGCTTTCCACTAACAGGAGTGAGTCATGCCCACAGCACCATTCTTTTTACACCTTGGACAGTTGGGCAATTTTCATGTCTTTCGACAACACTTACAGGAGCTTGATGGCTTCAGAGATGTAACCGTATGCTATATCAGGAGATAAAGACTGGGGCAAACTGTGTGGCAGGAATGTAAGTTGGGCATTCATCACGCAAAAAATTACTAGAACTTTTTTTGGAGAAGGGTCATTCTTTCTATAAAGGCTCTTATTCTGACCAATAGTATTTTGTGTTCTTCCTGTTGTATTTGTTATTTACATTTGTTAAGTTTTTTATTTTGTATGTGTGTGTGTGTATGTGTGTGGTGTGTATGTATGTGGTGTGTGTGCATGTGTGTATGTGTATAATGTCACTGTGTGTGATGTGTGTGCATGCATGTGTATATGTGTGTAGCATGTGTGTCTATGTGTGATGTGTGTATGTATGTGTGTGATGTGTATGTGTGTATATATGTATATGTGATATGTGTGTATGTGTATGGAGTCAGTGTGTGTTTGTGAGTTTGTGTGTGGAACATGTATGTGTATGTGGTGTATGTATGTGCATATATGTGTGTGTCTGTGTAGTGTGTCTGTATTTGTATGATATGTGTGTGGTGTGTATGTGTATATGTATTGCTATGGAAACCATGGAAGTACACTGCTACCAAGCTCTCACCTCAGCTGATCTACACTGAGAATCATAACTAAAATTGTTGAAGGCTCACTTTTTGAGTTTCTAGTTTGGAAGACAGGAACCTAGGAACAACTATTCTTTCTGATCTCTCACTTATCTCCTCAAACCCATCTAGCAAGTCATATTTCTGTGGGCCTCAACAAGTGTTATCTTGTAGCCCACATTGGCCTTGAACTTCTGATCCTTCTGCCTCTACCTCCAAGTACTGGGATTATAGGTTTGTGCTACCACCCTGGTACTGAGGGTTGAACACAGAGCTGAACATTGTACATGTCAGCATGTTAGGCTGAATCCTAGCTTTGGCCTGCCATTTCTTTTTAACCAATTACAATTGTCTCCTGAATTATACTTTCAAATATGGAAACATTATACAGTTCTTAGTATAGAGGACACCAGTGTTCTGCTTTTCTTTAAATACCTTGATTCTCATGAAGTACCTTTCAGCACAACATAAACAGTAGCCAACACTTCATATTTTGAGGTAGCATATTTTGAGATTCTGTGTTGAAAATATATTACAGCAAATACATTAAATTGCTTCTTATGTCCATACCTGCTGTATGCTTACCACCACACAGGGGCACCAGTCACAGTGCTATGTACATTGACTTCTCACGTGAGCATATAATAATTGGTAAAGAAAGACTTTCCACACTGAACTTGCTAGCATATGTTAGAAAACAATCTCACAAGATGTCTTGGGTGTTTGTATTACTGTACCCATGTCCATTTTAGACTCTTTAACCCAGTCACCTCCCAGCAGGAATTAAAGGAAAGTATTGCTCTGAGAATCAGTTGGGGTTATGTTTCACAGGCTATGTCCTTCATAAGGGAGACTCTGTGTTTACCTACGTGTGATTTCATCACCCCTGTAACTAACCTGCCCACTAAGCTGCAGGCGAACTTTGTGACAGTGGCCCAAGGAAGGGTAGCGCAGTGGGGTTGAAGTGTTAAAGAAAGGCATTTCTAGAAAGACAGTTACGCATTGCTTTGCCTGACGCCTCTGTCACACCAGCATGACTTATTTTACTAAAACAAAACTGAGTTTTTCTGGCTGTTGTTGTATTCTCAAGTAAAAGAGCAGATTCTGAGCAACTCAGAAAATCTAATTGTTTTGTTTTGTTTTGTTTGTTTTGTTTTGTTTTGTTTTTAGGGAGATGTTCCTACTGTAGCTGTGAAATTCCCAGCTACATTAATAAATAATTTTTCATTTCTATGAACACATTTTCCTTAAATTATGTTTAAATGGTTATATTGGGGGGTTGGAATAATTGTTTTTTGTATAATTACAATACTGTACCTATTTCTCTTAGAGAGCTGCATTTCTCTTTTTAGGACACATTGTTACTCTCTTCTACAGCGTCCTCAGAGACCAGTTTAAGGAGAACTAGAGATCCTCTGTCTCTAGCCTGATGCCTTCTGATTTCCAGGACTGAGGTTTCTTAGGCTAAAGGAAACCTAGAGTGCAGATTTTATAGGCGCTTTCTAATACTAGCTAGGTCACTCCCAGGAGTCAAGAGAGCACGGTGTGCAGTCTCACCATGTTGTCTGTGACTGTTTGCCTAGGAATGCAGACATAGAGATGACCTTGGAGCGAGCTGTGAATATGCTGGATGCAGACCATGTGCCAGCGACCAAGATCTCTGCCGCAGCTACCTTCATACAGCATGAGAGCTTCCAAAAATCTGAAGCACGAAAAAGGGTGAGTGTCTTCTAAGCCCATGTTAAATCCAGCAAAGTGTCAGTGGTATGCTGACTTTGCAGAGCAAAACCAGTCCTTAATGTAGATGAAAACCGTTCACTGAAGAGCGAAACAGTGCCTCCTGGTATACATAATGCCCAACACTGCACAAACCAGGAGCGTAGACACAGGCCTGCAACCCTAGCACTCAGGGTGAAGGCAAATGGGTCAGAAATTCAAGTTCATTCTTGCCTACGCTGGGAGTTTAAGGAGAACTCGAGTTGCACTTACCTATGGGTATAGTGGAGTGCCATTAGGACTCGTTTATTGCTACATTCCTCTAGCAGGACAGTGATATTTGATTTTCCACTAGGTCCCTGGCCTATCTAGCCTCAGGTTCTTGGTCACATAAGCAGTGGTGTGTGTGGGTTCCATCTCATGGAGTGGGCCTTAAATCAAATACAAATCTTGGTTGGTTACTTCCATAAGCTTTGTACCAGCATATACTGTAAATCTTGGGATTCGTAGCTGGGTTGGTGTTTCCCTTTCTCCTCTGGTAGTGTGCACCGTATCCTCCAGTATCATAAAGACTAGTCCTTAGGGTGAAGGTTCTAGGTAGGCACCAGCTAGACTTCTCTGCGTTTAGTGAGCTATATAGGTTGTCTTGAGCAACGGGGCCTTTTCTGTTAATTTGTGGAGGGCAACACATATGCAATAGCCAGAGTTGTGAAGGAGTCCCATGGAACCCTGTGTCCAACAACACAGTGCTGGCAGTCTACATCAGTCTGATGCAAGCCAAAGTCACTGAGAGCAGCGAACCTCAACTGACAAAATGCCGTTATTGACATGTCATAGGCAAGCCTGTAAGTCATTTTCTTTATTAGTGATTGATGAGGGAGGACCCAGCCCAGTGTGGCTGGTACCATCTCTAGGCTGGTGGTCCTGGGTTCTATAAGAAAGCAGGCTGAACAAACCATGCAGAGCAACCCACTCGGCAGCACCCTCCATGGCCTCTGCATCAGCTCCTGCCTCCAGGTTCCTGCCCTGTTTGAGTTCCTGCACTCACTGCTTTTGATGAACTGTGACATGAAACTGTGAGTGAAATAAACCCTTTCTTCCCCAACTTGCTTTTGCTCATGGAGTTTCATCACAGCAATAGTAACACTAACTAAGATAAACACAAATATATGTAACCCATTCCTGCCACTGGGTGCTTCGTGTGCTGATGGGAGAGGTCCAGTTAGAGCTCTGCTCCATCTGCCTATTATTTGGCAATTTTATTTAAACCAACGTTATCTATGTATGTATTTTAGGAAGCTTCTACTGTATTAGGTTTTCATGTGACCCTCAAATGGCCCTTAGTTTTAGCTATCCCTCCCCGTGTTCTCTCCCTCCTCCTCCTCTTCTCTCCTGTTCCAGTGCCACCACTACCACCCCAATCCATCCATCCATATGTATCCTATTTCCCCTAGAGAGATGCATTTCTCCAGTGTAGTCTCCTCCATACCTAACCTCTGTACTTATGGGGATTGTAGCCTTCTTATCAAAGAATTAACAGCAACACCCACATATAAGTGAATATATACCATATTTACCTTTCTGAGTCTGGGTTCCCCACTTAGGATGCCTTTTTTTTTTTTTTTTTTTTTTTTTTTTTGCTCCAGACATTTTTCTGCAAATTTAAGGTGTCATTTTTAAAATAAATGAGTAATATTTTATTGTGTAACTATATTACATTTTTACAAAGTCCATAGACATCTAGGTGGTTTCTAATTTCTAGTTTCAGCAGCAATGAACATGGTTGAGTGAATGTTTCTGTGTCGAGATGAAACATCCTTTGGGTGTATACCCAAGAGTGGATCTTGAAGTACAGGTTTTCCAAGCTTTCTGCAGAATTGACACATTGATTTCCATTGTGGCCGCATAAGTTTGGATGCCCACCAGCTGTGGCTGTGTTCCTTTACTCCATAACCTCACCATGTGATCCTAGTCCTTCTGAGAGGTGTAAGATCTTTGATTTTGGTTGTCCTGGTGGCTATGTTGATCATTTCTTCACATGCTTCCCAGCCATTTGAGTTTCCTCTTCTGAGAATTCTCTGTGCCCCAATTTTAATTAATTAATTTGTTTTCTTCATAACCATTTTCTAAAGTTTTATTTATTTGGAGTATTAGCCCTCTAGTGGATATGTAGTTAGTACCAATCTTCCCCATTCTGTAGCCTGCTGTTTATTCGAATGATGGTGTACTTTGCCTTACAGAAGCTTTGCAGTTTCATCAGTTTCCGTTTGTTAATTGTTGCTCTTATGCCTGTGCTAATTGTGTTTTATTCAGAAAGTCTTTTCTTGTGCCACTGCATTCAAGATTATTCTTCAGTTTCTCTTCTACAGGTTCTATCTGGTCTTACATTGAGGTCTTTGATCTATTTGGATTATTGATCTACTTAGATTCTTCTATATGTGGTCATTCAGTTTGCTCAGGCCTAGTTTTTGAAAATGCTATATTTTTGCCACCCTTTATTTCTGGCCTCTTTATCAAAAATAGGGTGTCCATAGGAATATGAACTTATTTCTGGGTCTTCAATTCAATTGAATTCATCAGTGTGTCTGTCTTTGTCAACACCACGCTGGTTTTATCCTCTGTCTATTCCTTGCTCTGTAATTTGAGGCTGACTGGGGAGCCCTCCAGCAGTTCTTTCATTGTTCAGGATTGTTTTAGCTATCCTGTGCCTTTTGTGCTTCCATGTGAAGCTGAAAAATTGTCCTTTTAAGTTCTGTAAAGAATTGTGTCGGAATTTTGATGAGGATTTCAGTGAATGTCTACATTGTTTTTGGTGGCGTGGCTATTTTTACTGTCTTAATTCTATTGATCTATGAGCATGGGAGATCTTTCCATTGTCTTTTCCTGATCTCCTTTCAATTTCTTTCTTTGATGTCTTAAAGTATTTATCATACTTTAAGTATTCAAGATATTTTATATTTTTGAGGATATTGTGAAAGGTGTCGTTCCTCTGATTTCTTTCTCAGTATGCTTATTATTTTTATATAGGAGGGCTGCTGATTTTTGTATGTTAATTTTATATCTAGCTACTTTGCTAAAAGTGTTTATTAACTATAAGAGTTTTCCAGTGGAATTTTTAGGGTCACTGATGTTGAGTATAATATCATCTACAAATAAAAATACATTGACTCCTTCCTTTCCACTTTGTATCACCCTGATCTCCTTCTGTTGTCTGTTCCAGCTAAGACTTCAAGTATTGACAACGTATGGGAAAAGTGCACAACCTTATCTTGTATCTGATTTTAGTGGAAAAGCTTTCAGTTTTTCTCTATTTTGGTTGATGTTGACTTTGGGCTTGTTATAAAATTGCCTTTATTAGGCTTGAGAGATGACTCAAAGGTTAATGAGCACTGGCTGTTCTTGCAGAGGACCTGGGTTCAGTTCCTAGCATCCACATGGAAGCTCATAGCTGCTGGTAACTCCAGTTCCAGGGGAGCTGACACCTTATTCTGGCCTCTGCAGGTGCTAAGCATGCAAGTGATGCACAGCTATACATGCAAACAAAACACCCAGATACATAAAGTAAACAAACAAAATAAACATAAATAGACTTTATTATGTTTAGATATGCCCCTTATGTCTGTAATCTCTTCAAGACTTTTATCATGAAGGAGTGTTCAATTTTGTCTTAGGCCTCTTTTGTACCTAATGATCTCAAAGATTATCCTATGTTTTTCTCTTTCAATTCTTTTACATTGTGGATTATGTTTATCAATTTATTTAATTTTTTATGTGTTCTTGGATTCAGTTTACAGGCATTTTATTGAGATTTTTTTTGCCTATGTTCATAAAGGAAATTGGTCTATAATTTTTTTTTTCGAGTCTTTATGTGGTTACGGAATTAGGGTAACTGTGGACTCATAAAATGAATGGGGCTTGATTTTGTAGAATTCTTTGTATATTCTTTGTATTTTGAAGAATAATTTAAGTAGTATTGGATTTTAATTCTTCTTTGAAAATCTGATAGAATTGTTCTCTAATACCATTTAGTCCTGGGGCTTTTGGGGTTTTGGTTCTTGGTTTTTGATTTGTATGTTTTGGTTTTGATTTTAGTTAAGAGACTTAATTATGGCTTTTATTTGACTAGAATATATAGATATGTTTAAATTGCTAGTCTGGTCTTGATTTAACTTTGATAAGTGGTTAAATATCAAAAAAATTATCTGTTTCTCTCTGATGTTTCTATTAGGATTATGGGTTTTTAAAGTGTGCCCTTTTGATACTCTGAATTTCCTCCCTGTCTGTTGCTATGTCCCGATTTTTTATTTTTGTCTCTAATTTTGTTCATTTGGATTTTCTCTGCCTTTTAGTTGGCTTGGCTAAGGATTGTTAACTGATGTTCTCAAAGAGCCCACTCTCTGTTTCGCTGATCTTTTGTATGTTGTTTCTATTTAACTGATGTGAATTGAGTTGAATTTAAGTGAAGCCCTGCTGAGCCTCACTACTTCCTGCCTTAGACGCCTTTTGTGTGTAATTTCTTTGTTATTGTTGTTCTGGAGCTTTCAGCTGTGCTCTTACATTACCGATGTGAGTTCTCTCCAAATTTTTTAATGTAGGCACTTAGTGCTATGAACTTAGCACTCATAACCACCCTCATTGTGTCCCATAAGCTTGGGTATGTTATGTATTTATTTTAATTTAATTCTAAACAGCTTTTAATTTTCTTCTTAATTTCTGACTTTGTAATCTTTCTGTTGTTATTGTGGATGTTGTTGTCCAGCTTTAATTTGTACTGGTCAGATTTGATGCAAAGTGTTATTTCAATTTTTTAAATTTGTTTGCTTCTGAGTATGTGGCCAGTTTTGGAGAAAGTTTTATGATATGCTGAGAAAAAGGTATATTCTTTTGTGTTTAGGGAAATATTCTGTAAATATCTGTTAGGTCCATTTGATTTTATATCAGTCAACTCCAGCATTTCTGTTTATGTTCTGTCTGGATGGCCTGTCTTACAAGGAGAGTTGGGTATTGAACTCTCCCACTATCAACATGCGATGGTCAGCGTGTGGTTTAAGTTTTAGTAATGTTTCTTTTGTGAGCTTGGGCACCCTTGTGTTTGGTGGGTAGATGTTGGGAATTGCAATGCCTGCTGGTAGTTTTTTCTTTCGATGAGTATGAAGAGCTCTTCCCTATCTCTTCTGATGAGTTTTGGTTTGAAGTTTATTTTGTTAGATACTAAAATGGCTGCACCAGCTTGCTGTCTGTTTGCTTGGAATATCTTTTTGTATCTTGTACTGTGATATGATGTCTATCCTTGATGTTAAGGTTTCTTTCTTGGATGCAGCAGAAGGATAAATTTTGTTTTTAGAACCGTTTTGTTAGTTTGTACTTTCTTGGGGAGAACTGAGACCATTGATGTTGAGAGATGTCACAGCAGTGTGCTGATACCCAGTACTTCCTTGCTCTCATGCTAGGCTTCCCCTCCCACCTTTTGATTTGCTGGTCAGTATTATTTATTCCTTGTGTTTTCTTCAGTGTGGTTAGCTCTTCTGGCTGATGTTTTCTTTCCAGCATCTATTGTAGGGCTGGGTCTGCAGACAGATGTGTCTTGAATTTCCTTTTATCAAGGAATGTCTCCTAGAATGTGTAGATGATCTATCTCACCAGGAATTTCAGGCTTTTTAGAGTCTCCATATAAAAGTCATGTTTGTTGATCTTTCCTCTTTTAGTATTTAGTATTATTTCTTTGTTCCATGCATTTAATGTTTAATTGTTATGTGCCATGGAAGAATTTCTTTTCTTGTTCTATCTTTTAGGGTGCTCTGTATGCTTCTTGTTTTTTTGATTGGCATCTTCTTCTTTGGGTTAAGAACATTTTTTTCTATGATTCTGTTTAAAATAATTTCTGTGATTTTTGACCTGCCTTCCTCTATCCCTAATATTAGTGGTTAGTCTGTTTGTTGCATCGCAGATTTCCTGAATGTTTTGTGCCAGGAGCTTTATAGATTTAGCATTTCTTTGAATGAGGTAACCATTTTTTCTGTCTTATCTTCAATACCAAGATTCTCTCTTCCATCTCATGTATCCTGTTAGTGAGGCTTGTCTCTAAGCTTTCTGAGTTCCTGAACTTTTCATTTCCATTTTTCCCTTAGTTTGCATTTTCTTTAGTGATTTTATTTCCACTTTCCTGTCTTAAACAATTTTTTTCATTACATTCCATTGTTGTGTTTTCATAGATTTCTTTCATGGATTTATTCATAACTTTCTCAAGAACATCTAACATTCATAAAAGCTATTTTGAAGTCCCTGTCTTGTCTTTAGTGATATTGCATTTCTTGTAGCAGTGTCTTGCTGTCCTCTAATAGATAATCTCGGTCTTCTCTGTTACTTACTGTGTTTTTATGTTGGAGTCTAGGCATCTATGTTAGGGGAGATTAGAATTCTGGGTGGTAGTACCTATTCTTATCCTTGTTGGCTGGGTGTTTTGTTCTTTGGTTTCTGTTGCCCTCTCTTGTTCTTAGGGGAGTCTGTGGCTATGGGGTGCCTGGTAGGGAGTGCTTCTGGAATCCTGGTAGGTAGGCATTTCATGTAAGAAATTGTTTCTAAGTATTGAGAACTAACACCTAGGAATGTAGGTGGGCTAGAGGTGAGTGGTGTTGAGGGGGTCCCTAGGAGGGAAGAAAGTAGTCTATGCCTCCAGGATCCATATAGTCCCCTGGAAATGGGGGCATAGAGGGAAGAGAGGCCACAGCAGGTAGGGATGAGGCTAGGGGATTGGATTTGGAGGGAAGAAGGTGAAGTGAAATTTGCCTCCCTGTTTCCCTGGTCACTGTGGCCAGTGGGTCCCAGGGAATGCACGAGGGAGTTGGTGTCACTGACAAAGGGATGGAGTAGTGAGGAAGGATGTGAGAAAGATCTGTGTGACCTTCATGAGATGGGGTCAGAGAAGAAGATGAGGTCACAGAATTTGGTCTGCTACAGAGCTAGGAGTGAAGCTGAGAGATTGCATTTGGAGGAGGAGAAGAAAGTGAAACCCTCTTGCTTCTTTCATTGTAGCACCACATAAAAGTGATTGCTAATACCAACAAGGTCAATATCAACCTGTCTTGAAACTTCCTCAACTAATAAAATTAGTCTAAAACTTTTCGATTTAGTGTAAGGTAGGTTTTTAGAAAGGAAAAAAGGCAGCCACATTATTTGTTGAAACGTCACAAGAATGGTCTCTAGTCCAGTTGCTAATATCTTCCCCTCTGAATCACCTAGAGCTTGGCCTTCATAGTCTACATTGATCTCAGCACTACTGTCTTCTAAGCTCCCACTAGGGTGACCCATTAAGCCCCCTTATAGTTCAACCATTTTTTAGTCCAGAATCACCAAATCTCTTACATTCTTGTAAAGAACTGGATGGTCAGACTTGTCACACAATATCCTGTTTCTTGGTACCAAGTTTTATCTTAGTCACTTTTGTATTGTTGTGACAAAACATCATGACCAAAGCAACTTACAGAAGGAAGAGTTCATTGGAAACTGACATTTTCAGAGAGTGAGTTGATGAACATCATGGCAGGGACCATGACAGCCAGCAGGCATGTTTCTAGAGCAATAGCTAAGAGCTTACACCCTTATCTGCAAAGCCCTCCTCTTCCATGACACACCATCTCCAACAAAGTCACACCTCCTAATCCTTCCCAGACGGTTCCACCAGCGGGAGACCAGGCTTTGCAGTATATGATGACCCGTTGGAGCCACTCACTCAAACCACCACACATTGTAAGTGTGTTGTGTTTTTATTCAGTTCTAGGATTTTGTTGTTGTTGTTTCCTTCTTGATTTCTTTAATGACCAGTTCATTATTAAATACTGTATTGATTTGTTAGTGGATATTAGTTGCAGATAGCCTCTTCATTAGGGTGTGATTCTGTAGGGTCCATGTCTCCCTCTCAACGCTGGGACCCTATTTGGCTTGAACACATGCAGTCCTTCTTGTGCAGGCTGCCATAGTCTCTGTTAGTTTACATGCACATCATTCCTGTTGTGTCTGGATTACACTTTCCTTGAAGTTATCTATCACATCTGGCTCTTAAAATCTTTCTGCTTCTGTCTTCCTGTGGCTGCAGACTAGCTGCCCACAAGCTTTCAGGGATTCTCCTGTCTCTGCATCTCATTTCCTAGTAAGAACCTGCATGGATGTGCGTACCCCACAGCTTTTCACTTGATTTTTAGGGTTCCAAAGTTAAACTTAGGCCATCAGGCTTGGAAGAAGCACTATTACCCACTGAGCCATCTTGCCAGTGCTCATATGCTTTCCTCTTCCACATGTGCCCCCGAGCTCTGAGTGGAGGGTTTGATGAAACATCCCATTCATGATTGAGTTTTCTAAAATCTCTCTCTTGCACATTGCCTGATTGTGGATCTCCTTGTTAATTTCCATGTACTTTAAGAAGAAACTTCTCTAATAATGGCTGAGCAAGGGTTGGTTTTTACTTTTTCCTTTAGTAGCATTTAAAATACCTTTCAGTACCATGAGCATTAGCCTAATTTTTTTTATGCCCTGATTTCTTATTCTACTCTGTGTTTCAGGCAGAGGCACATTAGACAATACCACCCACAGAAGTTTTCTCTTGAGGTGCCAGATTTGGCCTAACCTCCAACCTAGTATTCAGACAATATTTGTCTCATTTTTGTTTTTTATGTAACTGTTTTTCATAAAAAGTACTTCCCTTAAAGTTACCACAAGCTATGAAGTAGATAATATGTTGTAGTGATTATTTAAAAAGCGGCCTCTGGTGAAGCCAACTATCTATACTGCGATGTCTCTGCCTAGCTCAACCATGTGGCCAGAGGCCAAGTGCACGCTGCAGCTAGAAATAGCCAACCAGAAACACCAGCCCTGCCACCCATGAGACGTCAGCGTGGGAGATGGCTCTGCCAGTCTTCCACACTGTCTCTGCAAGACTGGGCATTGCCAAGACTATCCCGCCAACCACACGGGCTTGGTACAGATAAGACTCTAATGCTTAGATTATCCAAAGGCTTATATATTTGGTAATGATCAATAACAAGATGCCCATACAATCAGAAGTGTGACCCAATACCCAACCTAGATATACCAATGACCTTTGACTGGCGGAGACATGCGACCATCCGCCTCCATGTTTGCCTCTCTCTCTCTTCTCCTCCCTTAGCTCCTCCTCTTCCTTTTCTTCTTCCTCCCTTATTCCTTTTCTTCCTCCCTTACTCCTCCCACCTTAGCTCCTCCTACAATAATATATATGAAACTCAACACTGTGCTGATACCTCAGACAGAATGGAAAGGAGAAACTTGTTGTGATTATTTTGATTATAATTTACTCTTTAGATTATGTTATAATGCTGTTGTTTTTTCCTGTCTTGTTAATCTTTTCCCTGATCAACTCAAAATAAAATATAAGGTTGGAGGACTCTTGCCATAAATTCCACTTTTGCTATTTTTTCATATTCATTTATTATATGTGTGTGCCTACACACATGCATCATGACACACAAGTGGAGATCAGAGGACAACTCGTGGGAGTTTATTCTCTTCCTCTGTCTTCCTGTGGCTGCAGACTAGCTGCCCACAAGCTTTCAGGGATTCTCCTGTCTCTGCGTCTCATTTCCTAGTAAGAACCTGCATGGATGTGCGTACCCTACAGCTTTTCACTTGATTTTTAGGGTTCCAGAGTTAAACTTAGGTCATCAGGCTTGGAAGCAAGCACTATTACCCACTGAGCCATCTTGCTAGTCCTTGTTATGCTTTCTGTATTAGAGAGGAAATCTAGAGTTTGATATAATGTGTAATATGCAAATGTGTCATTGGCACCAGCTGCACAATGTTCAGGCACCTGTATGCCTCATTTGACGACAAAGCCAATTGTCAGTCATAAAAAAAAAGACTTAACAACATCTGCATTGTGATGATGCAGATGAGTGAGGTCTGTACCAAAAGCCCTTGCCAACTTGAAAATGTGCCAGGCAGGTGTAGATGGCAAAGATGTGGACAACCATAGACTGCAAGTTCACATCAGATGACCAGATGACATGTTCATGTCCTGGTGTCTTTTATGGTGTCTGCAGCCTAAAACACTTAAATCACTGCTCAGATTTGACTGCTCATGTTTAACGCTGTTCATGTTTACTTGTTTTAATCGACCAGAATCTGCAAATCTAATGCATTTATTTTATTTTATCTTGCTTTTTGTTTTGTGTTCTTTTGTTTTATTTTGCTGTGTTTGGAGACTGGGTCTCACTTTATAGCTTACTAGCCTTCTCCAGCTTCACAAGTGGTAGGACCACAGGCACTTGTAGCATATTCAGCTGAGAAGTCTGTTTTTCTCTTCCCTTCCTAGGAGTAGCTCTCTCTCTTAATAGACATTCTCCCTTGCATGTATGGGTAGAAGAAATATTTTAAATGGCACATTCAAAGGTATAATTTTTTACTTAAAATCCCCACATAGCTTCTGTTAATCCTTTTAAGTACTCTAGGCAGTTGGCAGTGACGAAGATTTGGAGGTAGATTACAAGACTTCCAATGTTGCCATAGTAAATATATTTTTCCTACTATTGATGGTAATTTCTGCTCATTTTCATTAATTATATTAATCTATTCTGGAAAAAGTACTCGTGTAATTTTGTGTTCTTTCATCAAACTTTCCTAGTCCCCAGATTTAAGGTTATCTTACGTTTTCTTTTTTTCCAGGCTTTTATTACAAAGTTGTTTTTCTCTTCTCAAATACTCTTCACCCATTCTTTGTTACTTAACCTTTCTTCTGAAAGCTTATTGACAGATTGCCTTTGGAACAGCTGTTCTGTACAACCTGAGTCCCAGATTGTGCTGCATACAGTGTTGTCTGATAAGTATTTTGATCAGTATCAGTGAACATCTATTACTAAGATATTGAATGTCTTAATGCCACATCAAAGTTAATAAGTAGGGTTATTGTATAGTCAGAGTTCTGTAGAGTCACAGAACTTTTGGAATGGAAATGTCTTTCTATATAAAGGGAATTTATTGTGATGACTTACAGTCTATACTCCAACTAACCCAACAATGGGCAGCTGTGGATGAGAAGTCCGAGAATCTAGTAGTTGCTCAGTTCCAGGAGGCTGTTTGAGCTGGTCTTCTGTACAAGTGGGTTCCAACAGATGTACTGGCAAGTAAGTACAAGCAGTAAAAGAAGAGTGAATGTTTCTTCTTCCAGTGTCCCTATGTAGGTGTCCAGCAGAAGGTGTGGCCCATACTAAAGGTGTGTACCACCAGACCTGGATCGGGGACTTGCTTTGTCCCAGGCTGACCTTGAACTCAGAGATATCCTTGCCTAGTCTCCTGGGATTAAAGGCCTGTAATACCTTGCCTGGGCCTAAGCTTTTTATAGCCACGATGCCTCAAGATTTCCATGCCAAGATCCAGGTCAGAAACTTGTGTCTTCCAGCCTATAGATCTGGACCACAGGTGTGCCCTTCTGGATTGTAGTTCCTTCCAGATATGCTAAGTTGACAACCAGGAATAGCCATTACAGTTAAATACATTTATTCCTTCCCTAGGTCTATCAACTTCGAGGCATCCCTAAGCTCCTGCAGCTGCTCAAAGTTCAGAACGAAGATGTTCAGCGGGCTGCGTGTGGGGCCTTGAGAAACTTGGTATTTGAAGACAATGATAACAAGTTGGAGGTAGCTGAACTGAATGGAGTGCCTCGGCTACTGCAGGTGCTGAAGCAAACCAGAGACTTGGAGATAAAAAAGCAAATAACAGGTATTTCCTACTGACTATTAAGAGCTGAACAGTGCAGAGGCAGCCAGATGCTTTACATCTTGTGTTTTTCTTAAGTGTCCTGGAGTGGATGTACACTCACTGACACAGCCACCAGCAGGTAGCTGATGTCCAGAATCTGAACTCCTTTCTTCTGGAGGAGAAAATATTCTGAAGTTTTTGCTTAATATTTTAAATGAAAAACTCTATAAACTTATGGCTAAATGTTTATAAAACAACTTTTGACAATTTTTATAAAAAATTGTTAATATAAAAAATTGTTAATATAAAAAAATTATTAACAAATTTTATAAAACAATTTTTCTTACCTTCACTAGTAGCTACCTTTTGGTTTGAACATACACGGGGATTGATGTTACCCCAGGTATCCCCAACATTGTAGAGGAAAATAGGAAGCATGTCCAATTGTTTATTCAACAGTCAGCATTCTGGATCTGTAAGGGGAAGGAAATGGAAAGGTCCATAAATGATCATTATTCAAATTGTTCAAAATGCAAAGAGCCATTTTTCTGTCCTTCTGCCACCTAGACTCCTCTGACTACAGCCTTCATAGCTTAAGAGATTTTGAAATGTAGTTATCACCAAAAGAGACTTTAGATTTTGAGATAATATGAGGCATTAAATGTCAGTTTTACTGTCAAAGAATCTGCAGCTCAAAGAATGTAATACTTTTAAAGTTATCAAAGGTTTTAAGCATCAATAATAATAGTTACCAATGTTCTCGTAAATACTTTCTTTCTTACTACCAAGACTTGAACTTGGGTCCTTGGCAAGTTTGCTGCTAGACAGATCTCTTAACTTTTCTAATATAAAATTTTACCAATGTATCCTACTGAAAATATATAGCACACACACATATATGTATGTATATGTGTATGTATATACGTATATCTGTATGCGTGTGTGTGTGTGTGTGTGTGTGTGTGTGTGTGTGTATGTCACTTACGTGAAAACACCTACAGAAACGATGCCTTAATTTTAGAGCACACCTTTGAGATGTTAGGCACTGAGCCTCAGGCTGGAGAAATTGTTTTGATTTTCCATCTACTCAGCTAAAACGTGAAAGACTTAGTGTGATAAAAGACCAAACCTTGTATTAGAACTCAGCATTTTCTTCATGCAGCAATGAACCTTAAGAAAATCAAGCCTATTCTTCTTTTCATAGTCAGAAAACACTCTCGGGAGGAGGCCGTCTTATTGTGGGTCTTTAAAGGGATGTAAGGGCTGCTGGTCACACTAAGGAAACTGGGAATAAGTAATTGGGTTAGAATGGGAAGTTGGGTGAGGGGGTAATTTCAAGAAAATAATCCATTAATCTACACTTCTCTTGTATAGATCATAGAAGGCTAAAGTCAAAGAGCATTTTGTGATGCTGATGCCATAGCAACTGTCCAGGCATCAGAGGGCATGTGCACGGCTGAGGAATGGAGTGCAAGCCAGCTCTCCATACAGGAGGACATTTAATTGTATTGACTGTACTGAACTGACTCCTGGGCATTTGATGCAAATTGCCGTAAATGATTCCCTTTAGCTCTGGTACATGCTTAGTATGCCTCAGAAAGAGAGTCTCCGAATATAGACACTTGTACATAGTAAGAAACCTAAATATAAGTCTTCCTAAGTCTCAGAGACTGTTTGACCTAACATAGCCACATTTACATAGTGAGATGCCTGAATGTGAGTCTCCATTTTATTGGGCCAGCTCTCATTTGTCTGTGTCATTTCTGATCCTTATTCTTCAGTGAAGATGGCAATATTTTTTCACTGTAAAAATCTATATTTTGCTACTTAAAAGTAAAGGAGATTTACTTAAGTAACTGTATTTCCTCTTGTAGTGGACAATATTAGTAAAATATGTGTTTTAAAAGCTGCAAGACCTCTTTACCAGTTTCTCTGTGTTTTTTTTTTTTTTAATATCATCATATTTGGCCATAAACTTATGGACAGTGGAATTCTTATAATTGCTATGCATTTAAATTATCCCTAACAAGAATAAGTTTTCTTTTTTCTTCTTGGCTAAAATGAGTACTTATTGATAGAAAGCAGATAGACCAACCTCAGCAGAGACAGAGAGAGAGAAAGAGAAAGAGAGAGAGAGAGAGAGAGAGAGAGAGAGAGAGAGAGACAGACTCAGACCTGGATTCTGTGAATAAACTTCTGTGAAGTTAAAATAGAGGCAAATAAAAACTTAACCCTAAATATTATGTTTCTGAATCAAAAATCTAATCATTTAAGTGACATCCATTCAGAGTCATGAGACTATATATATATATTAGCAGTCATTAGACCGTTGCTTTTTTAGTTGTAGATGTCTTGGAGTCAGAGAGATGAGACTCGATTCCTGTAGAAGAGAAATCATCCAACAATGTAGGTGAAAGGAAAGCAGCCCTATTGGTGGGGAGGGGGTTGCACTATCCAGAAGGTAACAGGGCAGCAAAGATAAAACATGGATTTAGAAGGTGTTAAGGCAGGAATACCGGAGGGAAATGTATGCTAGCTACCACCAGGATGAGTAGAATTGCCCAGCCATTGAGCTGGTCAAGGCATATCAAAATTAGCTGGTGTGTGTGTGTGTTTCATTTGAGAATCCAGAAAGGTCTTGGATGGATGCAGCTGGGTGCAGCACACATGTGACCCACCGGGAGCCAAAGCAGATTAACTAATTCACCACTATACCTAGTACCAAAAATTTGGGGACTTTAGGGATTATGTTGTTTCCCTAGGTATGCCATATAGCCTTGACTGGCCTTAAACTTACCGCATTCTCTTGAGTATTCGGATTGTAAGCAAGTACTACCATGTCCAGAAAGAAACCGTTTATTTGTCCACACAAAAGCACAGCTCTCATCACAAAGAGTGTGAGTAGTTTTTATCTGAGCTGGTTAATACCACTATGTCCTAGGACCCAGAGTTAGGTTACCCCAAGTATTCTAGTGTGGCAATGATTTTATGAAATTTGATAATAACTGAACAAAGTAAGGTGTTGCTAGTAAGGTATGCCTAAATACATTGGTGGAAACATCAGGTGGGAAGATTAAAGCTAAGTGAAGAAGTCTCTAGAAATCTTAGATACTTTCTGATGACACTCTTAGTCTTTGAGTAGAAGTTGGGGTCTATTTGTATATTACAGAAGGATTTTTAACCGAGCCACAGGGATTTTAGGTCATACACAGAGGTAGTTAATAGCATACTATATTAAAGGAATTAAAGATCTCTCAAGATGATTAGACACCCATCTCACCGCCATCATTGAAATTTTAACCAGTCTCATAGAGTATTTAATGGAGGTGCCCCACAACTTATATTCAGAAATATAAATTCTTATAATCTATTTTGAGATTCTGGTGCAGTAAACCTGGAGTGCAGCCAGATTCTGATCTATCACTGGGTTCCTTTGCAGACATCCAATCTAACACTAACTTAAGGATAAAAATTCTTGTCAACATATTGGTAAGAAGTGAGCTAATTGTATACCCAGCCCAGTTATAAAGAAGGATCTTTTAAGTCTGTATTTCTGGTTGCTACAAAGTCTTCGGGTTTCTACAAGGTCTGCTGGTTCCCCCAAAATCTCCCTCCTTAAGATTTTCAGCTGTTGATTCTGGCTTTGCCTTCTGTAACCACAGAGGGTGGACTTCATCTGTTTAATCCAGTCTTTCTTAGTGACTGGACATTGAGCATCCCCCACATATAGTGACCCTAACATCTTTCAGCTATGTGCTAAGGAATTACCCTAATTTTAGCTGATTGCTACTAAGTTGTGTGTGTATGTGCAGAAGGGTATGTGTATATCTCCAAAGATACTTTTCTTCTGATGTTATGTCATCCAGAAATGTGGTGGCCATGACCTAGGTATACATTAGTCTATATTAACTTTTTTTTAAACTACACAAAACTTCCTAAATATATACTTGTTTAGATATAGTGTAGCATGCCAATCTAAGAAGGATATGTATCAGCTGTTAAAGGAAAATTCCATTCCCTTTGTTCAAGGTAATCCTCTTTAGTTTTATGTAAGATGTACTGAGTACTTTGTGTGGTTCTTTGTAAAAAGAGGAACCTTCCCTGGGCATCAGGTCTTTAAGGCGTTGACCAGCAGAGAAACTTGCTGATCTGTTTGCTTCTTATGAACTCAAGGACGTCCTTACCCATGCAGCCCCGCCTCTCCCCACATCCCCTCTGGCTTTCTCTCCTGTCTCTCTCTTTTCTTTTGTAGTTTATTAATCAAAACTCAACCTCAGGCCTGCCTTTACATTGTCTCCAACTACCTTCTGAGTTTTATTCTCTCTGTCCCCTTCCAGGGCCTCTTAAGATGAAGTGAGAGGGATGAAGCCATTGTATTGCAGAACCCACGGCTGAGACACTGCTGCTGACTAACCCCAAATGCTAGTTTGATCAGGAAAAGACTTCCTGAAGTTCAGAAATCCTGTTCCCAGCAGACATCAGTCCTACTGTGACCATATCTAATGGAAGCAATGTGTAGAGTGCATGAAACTCTGGTTGCTGTTTCAAATATTGCACACAGTCAGAGCAAACTGTTTAAGCCTGAAATACTGGGCCTAATGTGTTTTAATTGATTGGGCCAGATGTACATAGAGCTATGTAAGCCATTATTTTAGTCATTAAAATCAAGGGAGATGATATCACCTATCATAAAGTACATATCTGATATATCTCTGCTTTCATTGCAGTACATTTAAGAAGTAGGAATTACTGACTGGGAGGGTGGAAGAGGGTGAGATGAGGAAGCTGGAATCACCCCTTCTCTCTTCTGACCTCTTTGCCCTTTCCTGGATGGCAGTTAGTTGGAGCAGCCTATTAGAGACAAAGATAGCAAAACAATGTTACACATGGGCAGGCCATTGTCACTGCAATGTGTAGGTCCATAGTTCCTCCACTCAGAAGTGTTTGGGTACCAAAGCTACATTTTTAAAAATCCTACACAGATATATAATTTTCTGTTATCATTCAACACCAAGCTCTAGTTTCTATGTATAAATGCCCTGGAAAATCTGGGTTTCTTTTCTTTGTTTTTTTTTTTGTTTTTGTTTTTGTTTTGTTTTGGGATATTTTTTGAGAGACAGAGTTTCTTTGGGTGTAGTTTGGCTGTCCTAGAACTTGTTCTGTAGACCAGGCTGGAATTGAACTCACAGAGTACCTCCTGCCTCTGCCTCCCAAGTGTTGGGATTAAAAGTGTATGCCACCACACCAGTCAACCTGGTATTTTCTTAACTTTTTTCCTGGTTGGTTGGCTATACAGCCTTTCCCTTTAATAATGGCACCGGGGAAATGAGCACTGAATGAGTAGACGTGACTCTGACGTCACACTGTGGAGACATAAAAGGCAATGCTCTTTGTCTTTCAGTGCTGAACTCTAAAGAAGAATAAAAGAAGGTTAGCAAATCCTGAGGGCAGAAATCCTATCCTGGGCACCACATGACAAACATTAACTAGGAGTTTTGAGCAGCTGCTGCAGTAGACTGAGGAAGGTTGAGCAGCTATTCCTGCTCTGAGTGAGTGAGACAGAAAGGACCAGCTTACAGGTGGTGAGGATGAACACGCAGGAATGTTGCTGCCTCCCTGTGTTTCTGGTAGAGAAAAGAAGACAAAATGTCTTTAGCCCACTGAAACAGTGGCTGTAGGAGGCTGACTCTCACCTCTGGCTGGAGTATGTTAGGTTGATGATCAGCTTTGTAGCAGAGTCCACAGAAGAAACAGCAATAAAGCTTAAGTGTGTGTCATTGCTTCTTTTATTGCTAAGATAAAATACCAAACATCAGTGACTTAAGGGAGTTTATTTGGGCTCAGAGCATCAAGAAATCTAGCCCATCGTGGTGGGCCTGGAATCATGAAGCTGCTTCTTCACATGGTGGAAAACAGAAAGGGGAAGGAGGCAATAGTCCACTAATGGCCTGCTCCAGGGACCGCCAGCCTCCCGAAATGGGAGGTGAGCTTCAGGACATGATCCTGTGGGAGATATTCCAGACTCAAACTGTTTTATTTGCACTTCTGGTTAATTTGAACCTGCATGGTTTCGCATATTATGTTAATAGATAACTGTTCTTAGGACTCTTAGCATCAATGAACAGCAAACGGGATCCCACCACGTCCTTTGTAAATACCTGTTCACAGTCCTGAAGTTGACCGCCTTGCCTTGAGTTTGATCACTGTTTTCACTGAGCCTGTTTTTCTAGGTTTGCTCTGGAACTTGTCCTCTAGTGATAAACTCAAGAATCTCATGATAACAGAAGCCTTGCTCACCTTGACAGAGAGTGTCGTCATCCCGTTCTCAGGGTGGCCGGAAGGAGACTACCCCAAAGCCAATGGCTTGCTTGACTTTGATATATTCTACAATGTCACTGGATGCCTAAGGTAATGCCTCTTTGTGTCCCCACCCCTTCAGATAGAAGGTGTAATCAAATAGGGCACCCGAAGAGAAGTTGAAATGTGTTCTATTTTGGATCCTTTCTATAATTACACAATTTAGTTTTGGTGAACTCTGCTTGGGTAGAAATGGATGAACTTCATTATAGTAAGATTTTTCTATCTACTTAATGACACTGTCTTAACTGTCTAGTTAATACCTGACTTAGTCAGGGTTACCATTCCTGTGATAAAAAACTATGACCAGAGGCAAGTTGGGAGGAAAGGGTTCATTTGACTACATTTCACATCACTGTTTATCAAAGCAGGCAGTCAGGACAGGAACTCAAGCAGGACACTCAGCATCTGTAACTTGGAGTTGTAGAAAGTCATCACACAAAGCTGGAGACATAGCCTTGCTGAGAAATGTGTTTTGTATTGAGGAAGTTAAGCAGTCACTTTGGAACCTCTCAACAATTCTAACGCTGTTAAACCAACCGCAGCCAGCATTGTGGCTGGACTCCAGTCTCACAGAGACTGTCAGGGAGCACACCTGCAGCTCTCTTGCTCTGGAAACCAGAATTTTCTACAATTTCAGTCATATGCCTCCAAGGCTGGCAAAGATTAAAAACTGTCCTTCAGACTGGGCACGATGGTGCAGAGGCAGGCGGATCTCTTCAGTTCTGAGGCCAACCTGGTTTGCAAAGAGAGTTCCAGGACAGCCAGGGCTGTTCAAAACAAAACAAAACAAAAACAAACAAACAAATCCACATGTATCTCTCTTTGCTAGAGATGTTCTTTATTTCTGTTGCCTACTTTGATCAAGTCCCAGGGTGATTATTTTAAACACTTGAGTAAAGCTAATACGGAGGAAGAAGAATCAGTAAACGTAATTTTAAAGTTTTATTTGTGTGTGTGTGTATGTGTGTTTGTGTGTGTGTGTGTGTGTATATGTGTCTGTTCATGTGTTCGCACGTATGTGTGTATTTTATGTGTGTTCGATGTGTGTGTATTTGTATGTATGTTTGTGTGTATGTGTGTGTTTGTATATATGTGTGTTCTTATGTGTATGTATTTGTGTCTTTATGTATATGTGTGCGTATTTGTGTGTGTGTGTGTGTGTGTGTGTGTGTGTGTGTGTGTATGTGTGTTTAAGACAGAAGAGGAAGAACATGGTTATTTCTGTTCTCCATGGCTTCTGTGGATTTCACTCCCTTCGTGGGACTTTGCAAAAAGCACTTTCACCTGCTGAGCCATCGAACCAGTCATGGAAGAATAACTTTTTTATATATAATGAGAACTCATTTCACTTGTCTTTCTTCACTGAGTAGTTTATAAGTTGAGTTTTGGGCATAAAAGTCATTTCCCAGAATGTCATTGTCAATTTTTTTTTAAGTTTTTTTTTTTAACGTTTTGTTTTTGTTTTTAAAATTTATTTATTTTTTATGTATACAGTGTTCTGCTTGCATGTATGCCTGCAGGCCAGAAGGGGCACCAGATCCCATTACAGATGGTTGTGACCCGCCATGTGGTTGCTGGGATTTGAACTCAGGACCTCTGGAAGAGCAGTCAGTGCTCTTAACCTCTGAGCCCTCTCCCCAGCCCATCAACTTTTTTTTAAAGCATCTCAAAAAATAGGGGAAAATGGCTGTGTATATATTACTTAAGTTACAGGTAATAGAATCCCAACATCTCCCTTAGGTGTTAAATAAGCGTCGTATTCAAGTTACAGTAGCTTCAGTGTGTATCATTTAAGATACACTTGACTGCCGGGCGGTGGTGGCGCATGCCTTTAATCCCATCACTTGGGAGGCAGAGGCAGGCAGATTTCTGAGTTTGAGGTGAGCCTGATCTACAGGGTGAGTTCCAGGACAGCCAGGGCTACACAGAGAAACCCTGTCTCAAAGAAACAGAAAAAAAAGAAAGAAAAGAAAAGAAAAAAGAAACACTTGACTATTTATAATCACTTTAAATGGAACTTGGTATTCTACCCCAAGCTGTGCAAAATGAGCATTGCTACCTAGCCACATGCTTGATGACTTAACTCAATATTCAGATGGTTTTGAAACATTCAAAAAATATGAGGAAAAGCAGAGCTAAGGATCACACACACACACACACACACACACACACACACACACACACGTACACGAACACACACTTTCTCTCCACACACTTTCTCTCCCCATAATAGAAGCATGGATATGCCTTTGAAGTATAGCTGTGAATTCTTGTTACCTGTCACTGTCGCTCCCACTTGTAATCAGAGGCTGCCTGAGGCTGATGCTTGCTGATACCTTTCAGGAGCTGGTGTTGATTTTATAGTAACTGTCAACCCCTCTTTTGGCAGAGTTTTGGTTGCTCTGCCAGTTCTAAGGAGGGTTACTTTTCATCCTGAGCAAGCACAGCGGCCTCTGTGGCTTTCTCTTTGTTAGTCACAGATAGGCCTTGCCTGCTGGATATAGATCAGATGGAAGTGAAATGAAACACTGAGTCCATATCTCAAAGGAAGAAAGCTGCTTCCTGATAGGCCAGCGTCTACAGTCTGGAGTAGACTTTGCCAAATGCTCACCAAACACTTGATAGACTAGGCCTCCTTGGAGCTAATGGTGGGTGGAATTAAGGAGCCTTGGCCCAGAGCTCCCGGACAATGTGTGAGAAACGACATCATCAAGTACAAATAACCCTACTTATTTCTGACTCTTCACATATTTTTTTGTGGGAGAAGTGACTTTACCAGCCCTTGTACCTGCCATTCTCATGTCCTCATAACTAGAGATAGGGCCTCAGACCTTTTGCCTTAAAACACTGCATGTCATTTCGTCACTTCCCCAGGCTCCTTGACTGCACACTAGACACAGAGCTTCAAAGTATTGTCAACAGATTTCAGTGCTATCTAATGGCCATGTGAGAGCATACCAGAGCATCACCAGAGACATTATATGGGAGGGCCAGAGGAAATACTGTTGGCAGCAGTTCATTCTGACTTTAGATGCTAGTAATAGGTCATGATTATGAGTGAAATTCTAGGGTAATATAGCTTCAGAAATGTTATAAAAATTACAGCTAAATTGTTTACCATCATGTTCGGCATATACACTAAATTATAGCTATCAGTTTGATACTGTTTAATTAATTATAAATTAATGTATAATTATAAATATATGTAAATATGAAGTAGGTTTCTATATGGAATTTTCATAAGCATATTTTTTTTTTATTCCCATTCCTCCCCACTCCTTTTGTCTCCCTGACTCTCATTTCTTGTTAGACCCTTCCCCAGTCTCCCCCACTTCTACTTTGCTCTGCTGTCTTCCCTTCTTCACCCCCTGACCTGAGCCAGCAGGTCATTCTTCAGTGACAGAGTCATGATGGTGAGGTGCCAGGGATGAGGATGTAGAGAAGTTAGACAATGAGAAGACAAAACCTGGGGTCAGGAGGTTTTGCACAAGCTATGTCTTATGACAAGCATGCTCCTGGCTGTGGACAAGGAACTGTGTCCCCTCAGGCACAATAGTGAATGAAGGCTGAAGGAATAAAGGAGGTTAAGGCCCTGTAACTGGTACAACAAGTCTTTGGTCAGTGTGGAGGGGGACTCCACACAATTGGAGAACAGTTGATACAGGTAATTTTGAAGTGCCCCCCAACCTTTTGGAATAGAGGGACTCCCAGTCAGCAGTGTATGTGGAGGACTAACAAGCATTGATTTCAAATATAAAAAGAATGTCTTCCTGATGGTCCATGGTTGTGGCTAACAGCCAGAAGTCCAACTGAGCCTTTTCTTTGGAGACAATGTAATGGATGGGTGGGATATTAGGAACCTGTCTTCATCCAGACCAAGTAGGCCTAATGTCTTAATAAAGTCTAAGACCAAGTGTCTTAGGGTTTTATTGCTCTGAATAGACATCTTGACCAGGGCAACTCGTACAAAGGAAAACATTTAATCAGGGCTGACTTACAGTTTCAGAAGTTTAGTCCATTGTTGTCATGGCAGGAAGCACGGCAGCATGCAGACAGACAGGCACAGTACTGGGGAGGTAGTTGAGAAATCTACATCTGGATCCAAAGGCCTGGCTTGAGCATCTGAAACCTCAAAACCCATCCCCAATGACACACTTCCTCCAGTAAGGCCACACCAACTTCCACAAGGCCATCTGTCCTAATCTTTTCAAGTAATGCCCTTCCCAATGAACCTATAGGGGCCATTTTCATTCAAGGTAATACAAAGCACCTCCGGGACAAGTCAACCAGCCTCATTCGGAGGCACAGAGTTCTTTAGACCCATGGAACATGCCACCCACGAGGAAATTCAATTTTAAAATCAGGGTTTTGAATTGTCGTTGCATACTAAAAAATGACCATCCAAAGACAGGGTGACATGTGGGTGATGAGAAACTGAAAAATGTCAAAGGAATGAATTGGCAGTGTTTGAAAACTGTACATCCAACCTTGCCAGGCTCCTGAGACAACACTTGTGGGTCATTCCGACAAGAGGAACACATCTATGTAAACAATGACAGACAAATAGGAATGGCCGTACAGTTAAAGGGAACAGGACAGGCACCTCATGAGGAACGTCAGAAGATGAGTCACCAGTCTGATATTTAATACTAGAATAGCCACGTATTTTTAAATACATCTAGTTTTTTATCGTTTATATTAGACCTTACAAACTTTAATATTGTATGTATTACCTTTGTACCCCAAGTATGTTACCCAGACCTTTTACAATTTACAGAAACCTTTTAGTTTTTCATTCTGTAAACATATAACAATCTCTCTCTCTCTAAAATGTTTTAATAAGGATATGTATACATCCTTATATCCTTATTAAAACATTTTCTTTAAAATGTTTTAATAAGGATATATATACATCCTTATATCCTTATTAAAACATTTTATCTTTTAATTTTATATCATTTTTATCACTTAATACCATGAGATAATATAGTCATATAGATCAATCTCCCCCTTTTTACTTTTAAAGTAAAAACTTGGCTGGGGTGGCCTGTTTGGGATAATTGTTCTTTAGTCATGAAGACCCAGTAGAACCTACCTTAGCAAATATTTAATGGCAGCTACTGTAATTTTGTTTTGATTTATTTGTTTAGTCTATCAATCCAAAATATTAGCTTTTTTGTTAATTTTGTGTATTATGTAAAAGTAACATCAAAGTTAAAAACAAAACATTAAAATTATAAAATAAACATCTTTTCAGCTCCAGGAAGATGAGCCCAGAGGTGGTGATAGTGTGGTCATCAGAGAGAGGACAGAGGACAACTTCCAGCTCAGCTTCAGCTTTACTTTTTGATTACAAAAAAACTTTACTAATTTGTCTCTTAGGCCCTTTGTTTTCCTCCTGTCACAGAGCCAGAGGACCTGTCTGACCTAGGAGAAGTGTTTAAAGGACACACTGAGAGAAAGCACTTTGATCTGAGATGGGAGGCTGAATTCCATCCTCCAGAGTCAGCGTTTTGGCTTAAACAGCACAGGACAGTTTGGCCACAGCAGCTCTTGTTTGTCATTAGCTCTGACAGCATCTAGGAGAGGAATTTAGGAATTAGTTTAGAAGTCTGAGCTAGCAAAACCTGATGTGCAGAAATGAAGAGGAGGAGGGGTAGAGGTCGGGAGACCTGAGGGGATATTTTAGAGCTTCTGTTATTATGACGTTGTCAATGCCTGGTCACCCCTAGCAGACACCTTCACCTCCTCTGCTGTGCCACTGCCTGCATAAATCTGGCTTGGCTCCCTTTCCCTTTTGAGGGTATCACTGTGCCCTGAATGGCTGCACCTCCCCCCTCCCCCACCAGTGTCATTTGCTGCCACTGCAGTCTTCTGGAGCCAGCACTGCCCTTCTCCATGTGGCCACTGCTACAACACTCAAACACTCAACTGTGTTCTTTCTCTTAATACATCTGTTTGTAAGGGACCTGCTGCAATAGAGGTATTTGGCTCAGAATAGCCATTTTTGATGATTTTGTAATCAAAAAAAAATTTTTTTTTCTTATACTTTGAAGCAAAAGTGATTTTAAACTTGATGCTATTTTCCTGTCTTTAGGGACCTTCTTATTCCTAGTTTTGGTTCTTTATTTTTATTATTTATCCTTTTGTTTGGAGGAGACTGACCAGATCTATACAGGGTGTTCAATTACAATTTACTCAACTTTATGCTATGATAAAAAATCTGTAGTCAAATTCCAGTACAGACTCATCAGTTGGAAAACCACTGAGCTTGGTGTTTTGTTTTTAAACAGTTACCTACGTGTTCACATATATTTAAATTTATAGAACCATTTTAGGAAACCAAGGGCAGATGTTTTTAAAATAAAAGTAAGGAACTTTTGGGGCTGGTTGGTTGGTTGGTATTTTTGTTTGTTTTTTGAGACAGGGTCTTTCTGAGAGCGTCCTGGGACTCACTCTATAGACCAGGCTAACCTTGAACTCTGAGATCTGCCTGCCTCTGCCTCCCGAGTGCTAATATTAAAGGCATGCGCCACCAGCCCTGCCTTATAAAGAACTTTTTTAGGACTTTAGCAATACATTACAAGAACTAAAATGCAAAACTCTACAAGCATCTAAAGGAAAACAAGTGCTCCTCAGCATCGCACTGCCCGTGTCTAGCCTGCAGTGCGCCCCTCTTCCTTCAGCTGGCCCTGTAGTGTGATGCTGGGTTTGTCTGCGATGTGGCTGCACTGTCTCTTTCTACTGTACTTGCCTCTTCCCGTTCAGGCGGTAGTTTGACCTGGACCAGCAGGTCATCCTTCAGTGGCAGGGTCATGAGGGGGAAGGGCCAAGGATGGGGACCATAGAGAAGACAACACGGGGATCAGGAGGTCTTACAGCAGCTGTGACTTGTGTCCAGCCTGTCCCCTCTGTATACATCATGTTCTCAGGAAAGCCTTGGATCAACACCTCATTCTCTTAGTTTACTGACTTCCCATTTCCTCCTACTTGGAGATGCATATTTAACAGTAAGAGGCAGGAATTGGTATATAATCCTGGCTGTCCTTGCTTGGTGTGTTTCTTGACCCAATCCATTTTTCTGAAACTTATTTTCTTATAGTTGAACAAAATCCATTTTGTATATGTCCAAAATTGTCGCTGTCCACTGTCTCTTGACGGCCACCAGGCTGGTTATATCTCTTCACTATTGTAAGTACAGCAGCCACAAACGTGGAAGTGCACTTACTGCCACGGTAGGTTAGAGCCCTTCCTGCGAATGCCCAGGTACAGCTGGGTTGTATGGTAATTTTGTTAGGGTTTCCAGTGGTTTTATAAGCTTCCGTTCCTACTGATAGTACCTAAGGTTCCTCTTTCCTCACTTTCTCCCCAGCACTTGTCCTTTGCTTTCTTGACGGTCATTCTGACAGCGCTGACATGGTATCTCAAAATAGTTTCAGTTTACACTTCTCTCATGACTAGAAATACTCAACAGTTTTTTGTTTGGTTTTGTTTTATAGAGGGTTTTTTTTTTTTTTTTTCATTTTGTTTCAAGTCAACAAGGAATTGGACCTAAGACTTCATGCGTGCTAGAGAAGTGTAACTTAATCCCCACTCCCTTAATCCATTTGGATTTCTTCTTTTGAAAACTGTTTAGATCATTGGCTTGTTTGTTGATTGGCAGCTTTGTTTCTTTGGTTTAATGTCTGACATCCTTCATATGTTTTAACTATTTACCCTGTGTTTGAGGTATAGATGGACTTTTTTTTTTCTCTTATTCGTTGGGCCGTCTGTCTGGTTTTTTCTGTTTCTTTTTCTGTTCAGAATCTTTTTAATTTCGTGTAGTCTTTTTTGTCAGTTCTTGGGGCTGTTCACTGTGCTGTGGAAATTCTATTACCATGCCTTAGGTTTCTGTATGAATGATGAGTCCATCATAACACCATTAATCTTCACAGAGACACAGCAGTCTTCCTTTAATTCTAGCAAGGGCCAAGGTGGCTTTTGCTGTCTTCACTGTGACTCAGGAATGTGAGAGGGACACACTGTTGGAAATAGTCCAGAATCACAGATCTGCTCAGACAAAGAATCTGAAACATTTAAAACGGCCAAGTCTGGGACACTTCAGAGATATGCTGGGGTCAGAGTCAGTTCCCTGATTCTGTTAAAGCTGCACGGGGGAGGAGGGTCCTAATGTCAGTCACTGGCTACAGACACTGCTTTTGGGCCTAGCTGAAGTTAACATTGCCTTCAACCATCTTCCCTCGTGGAAATTCTCTGTTACTGAGGACTGGTTAAGAAGCTCATTTTCACTTTGCAATTAGGTGGTTGTTTTGGTATTTTAATTTATACCTCTGAGGTACTTTTTATGTTAATTCTCCATGGAGTTACATACAGGAAAGAGTAATAAGTAAGTTTTTCTGATTATTCAGGAGGCACATTGTAAAGGGATACATTCCGTCTATGTTAATTTCATTTCCTACAAACTTTTTACATAAATGGTTGTTTTTTATCAGAGTAGTATAATAGTAACTTACATTTTGTCTAATGACTTCTGCTCACAGGTGAAGTGGTATAATCTGCCCTTGTTGTATTTTTGGTTGGCTGAGTAAGGTGGGGGAATGTTGTTGACGTGCAGAAGCAGGAGTGGCGCATCAAGACTCCATGCACGTCTGTCAGACGTCTGTCAGCAAAGGCATCGAGGGCCAGAAACCCCTGATAAGTCCTGTTTTGAGCAAGCAGTGTCAGGATAATAGATGACAAGACACAGTTTACTGCTGTGAAACCGGCAGCAGAGCCAGCTGCACTGCCGTCCTAACCAGAATACATACTTTGGGTTAGACAAAGCCAAGGCCCCTTTACAGCTGTGCAGGAGGTTCAGGTGGTGAACAAGACAAACATTTTGACTTGTCAAAGCAATTTTTTTTTTATTTTTTCGAGACAGGGTTTCTCTGTGTAGCCCTGGCTGTCCTGGAACTCACTCTGTAGACCAGGCTGGCCTCGAACTCAGAAATCCACCTGCCTCTGCCTCCCAAGTGCTGGGACTAAAGGCATGCACCACCACCGCCTGGCTTGTCAAAGCAATTTTAAGGGATCATTTCTCTAATCCAGAGGTTAGAAAAAAGTCAGAAGCTTTCATACATAAAAAGCATTTTCTTGTGGTTGAGAACATGTTGGATAAGGCTTTTTCTCTCCCATACCCCTCCTCATAAGATAGAGAAAATAGTCCTCCCGTAGGACTGGAGAGAGGGCTCAGAAGCTAAGACCATTAGATGTTCTTACAGAGGACCCAGGTTCAATTCCCAGCCTTCCTATAACATCTCACAAGCATCTTCAGTTTTGG
Organism: Rhabdomys pumilio; assembly: GCA_030674055.1. Lineage (NCBI taxonomy): Eukaryota > Metazoa > Chordata > Mammalia > Rodentia > Muridae > Rhabdomys > Rhabdomys pumilio. Next base: position 1,754,171 of record JANHMN010000011.1, read on the forward strand.
AGGATCTGATTCCTTCTTCTGACTCCCACAGACACTGCATGGACATGGCACACAGACCCATACACATAAAACAGTCCTCCTACCTGACATTGCTACTAATTTATTTTCAGTAGGAAAAGTAACTAAGCTCTTTGAGGCTTTTCTTTCTTCATGTGAGAAATTAGAGACCGAAAAACGATGTGTTTTCAGTTCCTGTGAAGTTTACTGGGACTCCTCCTGGGTGGACTCTGGCTAGTGACCCACTCTGCACGTAAGAGTCAGAGCAGGAGACCTTACTGTGAAGCAAGGCCTTTAGCCATCCTCAATAGATGAACAGTGGGTTTTGTTTTTTTTTTTTTAAAGGAGCTCCTTCCAGGCCATGAGCAGACCCTCATCTGTCTTTCCAGGCCATGACCAGACCCTCATCTGTCCTTGACAGTGGAGAAGAAAAGTGGTTAATTTTGGCTGCCTTCATGGTCTTAAACACACAACAAAAATGAATCATCAAAGATTAAAATGAGCAGCAGGCCTAGCGACTCTTAATGGGCTCAGAGAGTAAATAGAGATAGATAGTGTCAGTTTAAACCATCATTTCTTAAGAAAAAGCTGTGGTCACCTGATTTTGTCTCCACTTAATAAACCCACTCATTATATCTTTTTATTTTAAAAATTGCTTTATTTATTTACATTCTAAACATTGCCCCATTTCCTGTCCCCGCTCCAAGAGTTCTTCAACCCACCCCACCCTCCTTGCCTCTGAGAGAGTACTCTCCCTCCGCCAGCATCCCTTTTCCCTGGAGCATTAAGTTTCTACAGGACTAGGCACATCATCTCCCTCTGAGGCCAGACAAGGCAGACCTCTGCTTTGTATTTGCTGGGGGCCATGGACCAGCCTGTGTGGTCAGTGGCTTAGTCTCTGGGAACTCCCAAGGGTCCAGGTTAGTTGACACTGTTGTTCTTTCTACAGGGTTCCTATCCCCTTCAGCTCCTTCAATCCTTCCCCTAACTCTTCCATAGGAATCTCCAACCTCAGTCCAATGGCTGGCTTCATTATGTTTTTAAAATGTGTTTATTACTGGGAGGGATATGTATGTGAAAGTTCAGAGGACAACTTGGCCAGAGTCTGTTCTCTCCAGCATGTGTGTATCAGTTATCAAACTCATGTTCTCGGGCTTAGCAGAAAGCACCTTTAATTCTAAATCTTCTTACCAACCTTCATTATCTTTTCTTATAATTAACAAAATTACAGTTTCTCACAGCAAATGAATCACTTATTTTATTATTTTAAATAATCAAAGTCACCAAAGGAATTTTGTTAGTATCAAATAGTACCATCTTTTTGCTTTTGCTTTTAAGTTGAACGGTAGGAGTGCCATTTGGGTCACAGAGATCAGCCTGTAATAGGACGTCTGAAGCTTCAATATGCTTGCTTCTGCTCCCTTCCAACGTGATGCTGGGCACATTTGTTCTTTTGAAGGCGGTATTTGAGGACAGAAAATATTTTGAAATCATTTAATGCAATTATGTTTTTAAATTAAGAAAATAAGTTGGAGGCTGTTAAGAGCACTGGCTGTTCTTTCAGAGGTCCTGAGTTCAGTTCCCAGCAACCACACGGTGGCTCACAATCATCTGTAATGGGATCTGATGCCCTCTTCTGGTGTGTCTGAGGACAGTGATAGTGTACTCATATACATAAAATAAATAAATTAAAAAAAATGGTCAGAAGTTCTTCAACTATTAGTCTTCTAGTGACATTGCCTGAGACATTATAGAGAACTTCTGAACATAATTTTGATGTTTTACTTGCTTATGAACAGGCATGACACAATTTTTTTCAATTAAAGTTGGAAAGGGAATAGGAGGCAGTTCTCAAATTCTAAAACCTAATTTTTCTTTTTTAGTATTTTTTGTATTCTATGTATATGCCTGACTGGGTTTTTGTGTGCCCTGTGCATGTGGGAGCCCACATAAATCAGATGGCATCAGATCCCCTGGAACTGAAGTTAAGAGGCCTTTGTGAGGCACCAGGCAGGGAACTGAGTCTGGGTCTTCAATGGGCCCAGTGAGAGATCTTAACTGCCGCTGTCTCCACAGCCTCTTTCACTGTTCTATTGACTGAAGTGTTAACATTCTCCAGGAAAGAATATTTTGAGTGGTAAATGATTAAAAGAAAAACTTAATGCAAGGGAATATAGAAACAATAAACAATTCTGCTAAAATTCAAATGTGGCCTGAGTCCACAGTGTGATCACAACATACTTTGCTTTACCACGTTTAATAAGCTGCATTCCTCTATAAGGAAGTGGCCTCCACTTGTGGTCATGGCCTAGCAAAATTAGAAAAAGACTAAGCACAAAGATATTTATAGGTCAGGGTTCTGGCACACAGACCCTGGAAGTATGTTTTCTCTGATAGCTTAGCTCTCTGCCATTTGAAGGGGAGGACTATTATGTTTTAGAGGACAAGGCTTAATATTTGTCAATGACAGTTTGTATAAAAACCTTCAAGACTCAAGTAACAGAGTCCAGCACACTTTTACCAATGAGGAAAGTGAGGCCCAGAACAACATTAAGTTGTTTAGAGTTAAGACATGGAGCAAATTGGGACTTGGACACACAGGACATTGCTATATCTAGTGTGCTGTGTTTCTTTACTTACAAACATTTGCCTCATATCTGCTTCTCAAAACTATGGGCAAGATCGTGTAAACCCTGTCTGGGCCTTGCTACTATGCAGTGCAGCAGGTAGGCAACTCACTGATGGGATCCTGTCCTTATGGTCTCAGGTTTGACATTAGGATGGTTCCCTAGACTGATGCAAACTCTCAGACTGGAGGAAACCTTAAACAAACCTTTGAGACTCAGGTCTGTTGAGTTCATAGCACACATCTTGCCCAGGCCTTGGGATGCGCAGCACATGACGGACTCGGGCCTTTAGGACACACACAGTACATCTTACCTTTTCTTGTTGTTCTTGAAAGAAACATGAGCTCTGCTGGCCCTGATGGGAGGAAGATGATGAGAAGGTGTGATGGTCTCATTGACTCATTGGTCCATTATGTCAGAGGAACTATTGCAGACTACCAGCCAGATGATAAGGTAACACCACAGTTAACTTTCCTCATGCCAAATTACCCACTATGACTTACTAAGATGCTTCAAATAGTAAGATAATTGCTTGGGTGTAGTTTTGTTCTTCTTCTTACTTGCTAAGGCCAGAGTTTTCATTACATGCTTAGGCACTTAAATTTTCTTTTCTTTTTTCCAAGATAGGGTTTCTTTTGTGTAGATCCGGTTGTCCTGAAACTAGTTCTGTAGGCCACGCTGACCTTGAACTCACAGAGATCCACCTGCTTCTGCCTCCCAAGTGCTGGGATGAATCACCAGCACTCGGCTGACACTTAAATTTTCTGTCTAGCCTTAGGCTAGAAGTTTTTCAGAGCCAAATTTCCAACAAACTTTCTAACAACTCAGTTTCCATCACCACAATCTTATTTCTAATCTTTCTAACACTAGCTTATTCATGGCTGGAGATTATAGGCCAGTGGTAAGATGCTGGCCTGACATGTATAATGTCTTACCTAGGTTCCTTCTGTAGCACCGTGTATAGAACAGACTGAAGACTAGATGGCCAAGTGAGTTATCACCGTTTGTCAAAAGAATCTGAGTTGTGCTGCTCCTCTGCCCTCAGGCCCTGCATGCACAGGCCGTACATCCTATGCCACTTCTCCAGTGCCATGTCTGCAGCTTACATTTGTGTGTCCTTACACTAGCTGCTACAGTAGCTTCCAGTGTCATATCGTACTCTCATCTTAGTGCAGCTGCCAATTTATGTAAAGTTTGAAGTTGTTCTGGACTGTGTGGTTTTTTTAAAAAGATATGCCGAGGGGCTCGAATATGGCTCAGTGGCAGAATGTTTGTGCACTGGGCAAGAAGCCCTGGGTTCAGTCCAGATATGTTTTCAAAGGAGCTTGGGGGAGGCTACCATCATTTTAAGAAGTTTGGATTCTGTCTTAGCATAGTACTCCTGACCATTCATTCATGTTCTAACACTAGCCATTCCAGAAGCCTAAACAACCTTGTCATCTGAAGGTATGTGTATGAGCAGTATTCATGTTCTGTTTCCTCAGGCCACAGAGAACTGTGTGTGCATTCTTCATAACCTCTCCTACCAGCTGGAGGCAGAGCTCCCAGAGAAATATTCCCAGAGCATCTACATGCAAAACCGGAGTACCCAGAGTAACAGTAACAAAAACGTCGGGTGTTTCGGCAACCGAAGTAGGAAAGTGAAAGAGGTATGGTGGGAGATCATTGCGAGACCTCGGTTGTAGATGGGGACAAAGCGGGCAGAGGGGCTCTGATTTCTGCATTCATGTTGGCTACTGTTTCAGATTATTTTAGTTCTCACATCAGTCCTCCCATGAGGCTTCACCAGGAAGTGTGTTCCTTTAGAAACAGAAAAGCTCATTAGTTTTCCTACATTAGTTCAGTGTATGGGTGCCAAGAATAAACTTTAGTCCCCACTCCTCCAGCTCTGAGTTTGTGCTGTTAGTTGTTAAAGCACGCTGCCCTGTGTCCTTTGTGGGGCACAGCCATTGTTTGAGCATTATTTGAAGCCTAAAGATAAAACATGAATACATTAAGAGCAAATTTCCTAGGAAGATGCATTATCTCTTTCAAAACTAACATAAAAACGAAAAAAAAAAATGACAATTAGTGTTGTGATATTCTTGAATTTGGAAAATGGCTGGTAAATTTAGACCCTTGATACTATTCCAAACCACTCTATAAGCGTCTGAGGAAACAGACTTGTTTTACTTGTCTTCAAAGTAATGGTGCTTATTTAGAATTTAGGCTAAATGTACTGGAAAGCAGTTTAGAAGGACCTGTATTTAATTCCCTTACTGTGATGTGTAAAGTTGGAGAATGTGAGTTTCTTAGAAAGCAGTGATTATTGTGAGCTAAAGATAACTAATTGAATATACTGTTTTTGTGATTTGTTAGTCTTTCTAGACAGTGTTTCTAGTCTGTCAGTATTTGTGCAGATTGTAGGTATCACTTGAACTGTATTTACTCTCTGTGTATTTAGCAATACCAAGACATGCCGATGCCAGAGGAAAGGAGTAGTCCCCGTGGCATTGAGTGGCTGTGGCATTCCATTGTGATAAGGATGTATTTGTCCTTAATTGCCAAGAGTTCCCGAAACTATACCCAAGAGGCATCACTGGGGGCTCTCCAGAACCTCACAGCAGGAAGCGGCCCGGTAAGTCTTGTGCCAGTTTTTCTACTTCTTGAAATGAGGTCACTGTAGACATGTCTAGCTCAGGTGCAGAGACAAGCAACCAAGCAGAAGCAAAGGTTTCCTCATTCCAGCCAAGACAAGTCTCAGACACCACAAGGGCTTTTAGCCTTCCACCACCTTCAGCTTCAACATCTGTACAGCTGTGTCAGACTACGCTTACAACTATACTACACAGTGGCTTTTATATTGCTTAGTTCTTCTTCCGTTACAGACCTCAGATCACTGTTTCAAGCTAGTTGAGAAAAATACAGAGAGGGAAAGGAAGGAATTTCTCATATCATGGTTTGGAGTGGGTCTGTTTTCCTTCATAATTAGTCTTGAATACCTCACTCCATCTCTGGATTCTGTTTCCTGGATTCTTTCACAGGAAATGAGGATAGCTAGGAAGGGCTGCAGTATACATCTTATTAACCTGGCGTCCTTACAAGTAGTGCTATTAAGAACTCAGCAAATGTGTCTCACTAGTCCCATTTGTATCTCTGTTGGGCTTTGGAAAGAAACTGTGATGTTAATTGGCCCTGCCTGGGTAAAGTGCCCTGGGTGCAGGTTTGCACTGACTGGGGTCACTTGCCAATTGCACTACCTGTAAGGGAATGCTCCCTCACAGGAAGTCAGTTTTGTACCAAAAGAAGCAGTGTGTTGGTTCTTTGTAGGTGAAAACACAATGTCTACGATACCATGGGATTTGAAAGGACACCAGCACGTCTGTGTCTTGGAAACCCACCCACAACGCAGAGCTCATTCGCTTTCCCAATTACTTACTTTTTAATCATCAAAGCATATGGCAGCAGGTTATTGCCTACACCATACATTGTGTGTATATTATGTACTTATATATTCTATTTTAAATCATTATTTGAACTAAGCTTATAGTACCTTGCTCATCAAGTAAGCACTCCAAAGTAGTTCATTACACAGCTGGTCTTCAGTTATATATATCCACAGATGAAAACATTCTTTGAGGGAACGGAAACATTTGAGGAAATGTATTCTCTTCCTACATGTGTCTTCACATAGAAGCTTATTTTTTTTTAAATAAAACTGTGAAATGATATGGTCACCGTACCATTGCATTGTGGTTGAGAATACAAACAATCATTTCTTTGATTTATCATAAGCTTGCTTGTGAATAAAGAGAAAGGAAAAACATTGTTTCAAGAAACTCAAATGAGAAAATATGAAATAAAGTAATTTTTACCTAGATGATTAGGAGCTAGTGGTGGAGGATGGGGAGCTGGGTGAGGAAGGACAGCGTGAGCTGTACTAAGGTGTTTGAACATTATCCTGCAGGTAACAGGTAACTGTTAACAGGTCCTCCGTTGATATTTAAAATCAGCAAGTTTTGTTTTGTTTTTCAATTTCATGTGCATTGGTGTTTTGCCTACATGTATGTCTGTGTGAGGTTGTCAGATCCCCTGGAGCTGGAGGTACAGACAGCTGTGAGCTGCCATGTGGGTACTGGGAATTGAACCCAGATCCTCTGGAAGAGAAGCCACTGCTCTTAACATCTGAGCCATCTCTCCAGCCCCTTACTTATAAAGTTTTTTTTTTTTTTAAAACATGGTCTCTTACACATCTATGGCTATCCTGGAACTCAGTCTGTAGACCAGGCTAGCCTTGGACTCATAGAGATTCACCTACATCTGCTTCCCAGGTGCTATGCGCCAACATGCCTAATCTAAAAAAAAAAAAAAAAAAAAAAAAAAAAACCCTTAGGTTTTCACCATTTGAGATCATGGGGGTAGTTGGATGGACAAGTTTGCAGAAATGCTAATCCAGAAATGTACTATTTATTCTAGCACTGGAATAAACCTAAAAATCAGAAAAAGCAAAAAGCTAAATGAACCAACAGTACAATGTTGGTGAGTAGGTGAAATTAAACTGGGATGCCAGCATGGTTAACGGTAGAGGGATGGCATTTATGTGGTAGTCCTGGCAAGTGTGAACTGGTTAGTCCTGGCAAGTGTGAAGTGGTTAGTCCTGGCAAGTGTGAACTGGTTAGTCCTGGCAAGTATGAAGTGGTTAGTCCTGGCAAGTGTGAAGTGGTTAGTCCTGGCAAGTGTGAGTGGTTAGTCCTGGCAAGTGTGAAGTGGTTAGTCCTGGGAAGTGTGAGTGGTTAGTCCTGGCAAGTGTGA